>SEMN01000030.1:1972500-2165972 GCA_005408345.1 Macquaria australasica | reverse complement strand
GAGCGCAGGAGTGCAAATACAGCCATGGAGGAGCAGCTCCTTCTGCCGTAAGTTACACGCAACACTAGTTTTGCTGAAGAATTGTTCATGTGTTATATTTCAGGTGCACATACAAATGTCTTCTTCTTTTATATCCGCTTCCTGCCCTGCACACAGTCACTATGAGGTGTGTGCCGATACCTGTGGCGGGACCTGTGCCAGCTTGCTTTATCCATTTACCTGTTCTGAAAGCCGTTTTGAAGGATGCCAATGTGATGCCGGCTTTGTTTTTGACGGCATCCAATGTGTTCCCTTGGACAACTGTGGCTGTGTGTATAATGGCCGATATCTGACGGTAAAACTGCCGAGATTTTACTTTGTCATGCATAATAACTGTGCTACAATTGAAAGGTAGTCGCATAAAAGTCGTAGTTGGCATATAAAAAATGACCAATGCTTTCTTTACACATGAATAGAGATGTAAAACATTCTATACGCAGACCTGGAAGATGAATGACTTTAACGTTGTACACGATGTGTGTTTCCAGGTGGGTCAAGCAGTGGTGGACAAGGAATGTAAGTCCAAGTGTGTGTGCCAGGCTTCTGGGCTGGTGAAGTGCGAAAACGTGGCCTGTGCCAGTGGAGAGGTTTGTGGTGTAAGAGACGGGGTCAGAGGTTGCCAAGTCAAACAAGGCCACTGCAGTGTCGACCAAGTTGGCCACCTCACCTCCTTTGATGGCATGTCTGGAGCGATGGGAGCTCGAGGGGCATTTGAAGTGGCGTCTCTGTGTGACGAGACCGCTAAGCTGTGGTTCCGTGTGGTTGTGGACGTCAGGGTCTGCAGCAAAGGTGCATCTCCCACTGTCGCCACTGTATACGTGTTTTTCAAGGAAACCACCGTCGCAGTGAACAGCCAACAAGTGACCTGGGTGAGAAGAGCTGGGAGGGATAAAGAATAGTTAAATGTTTAATCATGAAAGTTAACATTATGTATTTGTTTTTTTTAAATATCACAACTGATTTTGTTTTTCCTCTTCTTTCCCTTTCTTCATGTCGTCCAGGTAAATGGCAGGAAGGTGTCTCTTCCCAGCAAAGTGACGAGTGATCTATCTGTCCAAATCTCAGAGGGGACTGTGATCATCGAGAGGGCATCTGCTGTGCGGGTCACCTACTCAATTTCACAGGAGGTCGCCGTCATTATTGACGGTAGCCTGTCCGTTAAAATGTGCGGCGCCTGTGGCAACTACAATAACGACTCCAAAGATGATATGACGACTGCAGATGGGAAAGTCACCACTGATGTGACAGTGGTTGTTGGCTCCTGGAGTGCTGGGGACTTTTCTAGGTGGTGAGTATTTGAAAGGCATACTATAACATTTCCTCTGTATAAATGTAATGGGGCAAAGATGCATTTAATGCGATGATGATGGTCCCTTCTTCAATACAAGCTCTCATCACGTTGTTCCCCAACTCCCAATGTTAACTCTAATTGTTTCAATAACGTAACAACTTTGCCTCCATCTACGCTTTTAACCTTCAATTCTAGTTATAGTGGAAGTTTTAATCTTGAACTCTATCTTGTCCTGTTATGCAAACTGCCAACTTAATTTGACCACTGAAATGGTCAAGTACAGATCGGCGAGAGATTGGACAGTGTTATGAGCATTCAACCGCTTATTCTCTTAACGGCAAGAACTAAACAAGGACTCCACAGAGCCCTTTTTTTTTTTTTTTTAAAGGAATGAGTGTGGTTTTTAATTAAGAAATGCCAGAGAATCCCCCTATGGTAATTACTGATTAAAAAGCAGGTGAGGCTGACGGGCATGGCCATCAAAATCTACCAAGCTAGCGATCCAATCACTGCTCGTCATCCAAGGACACTTGAGACTCATCTGGGTGCAATATTAATTTGAGCCCTCATCTTTAGTTCTGTGTTCTAGCCTTAAGTCAATCCCTTGGACAATTGAGTTTTGTGTATCCCCCTTCCCCTCTTCATTCAACATGGTTGTCTTTTTGCGGGCATTTTCTCATCACCAGACCCTAGACGACACAAGAAAATACCCCCTAAGAATCGATTCCTGAGTGTATATGCCTTTTCTAAAAATGCAATTTTCAGAAGTGTTGCTTGTAATCTCTGTTGTGCCTGAGTGAACATGACTTTACTGTGCTCCAGTGCCCTTTGACTGCAATTTTTCTTCATTTCAGTGGCCTGTAGAGATGTTGGTTCTGCAGTGATGGAAAGCATCTGGTATACAGGTAAAAACTGTTCCCCCTCAACCATGAACTGATGTTCCTCATGAATTTAACAGCTGTGCAATGTGACTGACATCTTTTTCTTTTTACCCCCTTTAAACAGGATGAAGAAGAATGTGAAGTCGTTCAGCTAAAGTTCCTTGTTTACAGCCTGTCTTACCCATCATACTTCAGTACCTCCTCTTGGTTCATGAGATGGTTTTGGTGGTTTACTGGCGGTCTTTTGTTCACTTTGGAGCAGTAGAAAAAGCTAGCTCATTCTTACCAACATCTCCATCTAGTGGAGGAGGAAATTATAGCATGTCTTTTCCCCAAAACAACCAGGAGTAATTAGTCTTATTTACTTTTCCTAGGTTTTACAAAATGTATTCTCTTTACTGTTCTGACAATAAATACTTGTTCGTTACACTGTAATTGTTATTTGTGACTGCCAAATAATTTACTGTGTACTTTACAGAACCTGTACTAAATTAAAAATACATGCATCTTAAATGAGTAGTGTGTGCAGCTTCCACAAATGTTTACAGATAACCGACTACAACAGTGGACAGAACACCCTCGATAGCATAGTCTGAATTTTATTGAGACGGGACCTGCTGCCATCACAGCTAAATCCACCCAGCGCTGTTTTTGCTACCTGGGGTGGGGGGGGGGGCAAATCTGGCAGCTTCGTGTGGGAGAGACCTTGGTTTTCATATACCTGAGAAAACTACATCTTACCGAGTGACTGCACTGGCCATGAAAGCGCACTAGTGTTTATGCCTTAACTTGCCTGTGCTCAGCCACTCTCCAGAGCCTGTAAATTACACCACAGTACAACAAGCCCACTGTTTGATGCTGCTTGTGTGTCTCACACTTGGCTGTGGGGGGAAATGAGCATGATTTACAGTTCATTATGAAATCACGTTTTATTATCCCTGCTGGCACCAAATCGCATGGAAAAAGTCTCCCTGCTCGGTAGCACTGTACTGTAGCTGTGCTTGTGGTGTTTACCTCTGAGAAGCAGAGGGTAATTTTTAGTGAGTAACTTCAGCTCACACCAGCACCCGCCCCCCTCTCTCTCGCTCGCTCTCATTCCTGAGACGAGACCAAGGAGGAACACAGTTTTGCTTGGTGCAGCCGAGTACTGAGGAACCTCCACAGAATAATTCTTTTCTTTTTTTTTTTACTAGCTATAAGAAGGTTTTGCATTTCATATTTTCTCTCCTGGCTGAAGTAACGAGTGGAAAACTTTTTTTTGCAAAGTTCGGCTCACTGGGCGAAGAGAAAGTCTTAACGCATTCGAGTTTATTGGGAGCTCATACACGGTAAGTTCATCTAAAGGTCCAAATTCATGCTCCTTTTGAAGTGAATACATTTGCCATAACATTGCGGCTAGAAATGTCAGCTTAAACACCTCAAATCTGCAGGTCAAGACTTCCAAAGAACATTTCTGTGTCCACATGTTTTTGTCTTACAGAAGTTTTCCTTTTGTTGTTGGGTGTCCCGACCTCCAACCCCCAGCTCTCTCAGCTAAATGCCTGTGTGAACATGTAACCATTTAATTACATGAAGCCATAAGTTATGTATCTTGGGTTTAAACAAGCCCAGCCTGTTTTGTTTTTGTTTTGTTTTTTCATTCACCGGTACATTGCATTGATTATGTCAACATGTTTTCATTTTCATTTTGTTGGCGCGGTGGTTTGCTGCCTGCAAATGCCACGCCGTCTGAGAAGTTTAATGGAGTTTGGAGACGCACTTTTACACAGTGCGCTGCCAGAAACGCTGTAGCCAACAATTTATGAAATGTTCCTCGCGTTAATTGGCGAGAACAATTAAGTGAACTCGAACCGGATCAGTGTTTTAATAATCAAAAGGTCTCTGTCTCATCTTTTTTTTCTTAAAAATCTTCAAACCAAATTCAGAATGACGTTTGAGAATTAATAAACCTCGTTGAATTTGTTTTGGGAAACAAAAACCTATTTTTTTTAAGAAGCTTCTTGCACTGAAGTGCTGATATGTGTGAATGCACTCCCATATGGGCTTGCCCATAACGGTTACTGTAAGCGAGGCGATTTTTTTTTTTAATTACAAACTGTCCATGTTAATCCCACTTTATTATAATCCGTGGTAATTATTTTTTACGTGTTGCTTTATGGGCTTCTTTCCTGTCTCCCCATTATAATCCTCTACATCACTCAGAAGGCTACAGACAAGATTATTGGATTGGTTCTTGTTGGAATAACTCACCCTGTATTTGTTTGATTAAACCTGTTTGGCAGGCCTCGGTTGTTAATCCTTCTCCCAGGGTTGAAGTGTTCATTTTTCTCCACTCCAGCTCCATGTTCACACCCCCCACTTTACTCATGCATGAATCCCCACCAGTGCTCTGGGCCAGGGATGGAACCTTGGCACTGCTAGGCTTTGATCTTTGCAATTTACTGCTAGTGTAGAGCTAAAGCTTGTGTGTACCTGCGTTACATTTTTGTCGCCGTGTCTTGGGATTTGATAGGTATAGCACGGCTGTGGCGCCAACAACACTGCAACCACTATGCTCCTTGGTCATGCAGTGGCCTTCAATTGTGGACCTTCTGCAGCACTTGCGCCCAATCAGGAGTGGCAGTGTGGTTGTGGAACCGTAGCCTGTAAATATATAGGTGTAAGAGAATCCCAAAGAATGTCTTGGATAATATATAGACAGAAAAAAACACCCCAGGGGGTTCGTGCTCCATGTGTAAACTAGATGACCCAGCAAAACCAATCCAAACCCACTGACCAAATATCACATGCAACTCAACACCAGCCTTGCCCCCTTCCAAAGCCAAGCACCATACAGTATTCTGGGGTGCTGAGCCTGAAATAGACCCTCTTCTCTTACCCAGAGCCAGGAGGCCATATATTAAGACATGTCCTGATAGCATATAGTGTCTAGCCAAGATGGAGCTTTGTGTCCCTACTAGGCGCAGTCTAATTAAAGGGGCCACTGACTTTACACCTGAAATTCAGTTTCACAAGGAGTACCTGCTTATCAAGTGAAAACGGTATATTTTTTCCTGTGGGAGCTTTTGAAAGTTTAAAGAAATAACCCTGATGATGTCATCATGGTCTAATGAAACACTTTATTCAGTTGCATTGTTGGAAATATCTGATCCAGTGTTTTTGGAGTTTGACCTTTACCCCGTTACACTAGGGACCAGGGACTAAAAGTCAGGATATCTCAGCCTCTGCTACTTTGATTTTGACTATTCATTTGTGCCCCTTTGACAATGTGATTTTTTTGGCTGCATTTTAATGCATATAAACAATATGATAAATGGAGCATGTTTTCTCCCATTTCTGATCACTTACTGTTCTGGAAAACAACAACTAGCCCTAACTAATCATAACTGGTTGTTTGGTTGTTTCTGACAGCTATTAGATTTTGAAAACAGGCTTCTCTCTGTTAGCAAGGCAGTTTAAATTGCTGACTTATTTTAGTCTGCAGGGAGCTGCAAAGTTTATCTGGAAATCACATGAAAAGACCTCAACTTCCTGTCACCCCAGCACGTCATTACCCTCATAAAACAGCAATGAGCGCAAAATGTGAGCACATTGCCTCTACATGATTAAGACATTACTTCTCTTTATTGTTATGTACTTCTTAACAACAGGTACAATGGATCTTGTGGTGCTGGTGGCTGTCAGCTCCTGGCTGGCTCCTGCACTCGGTGAGTTTTCACTAAACATCCAGCAACTTTACGTTGTTCCCTCTCTGAAACTGATCTGTGCGAGCGTGGTGTTCTTCACTTGCTTCCTTTTTCTGTAGCTTTGGTTTTGTTTTAAGTCGCTAAACAAGATGATGTGTATGTATAACAGGATCAGGGTTTGGCAGGGAAGTGTTTGGTAAGTTTCCTGCATTGGAGTGGCCACTGGCAAAGCATGGCTATTTGATTTTCTAACTTTTGGGTTTCCGCTGCTCATTTATTAGGAATGGCTGCTTGCCATGTGCTCTTTTTGGTCGAATGTGTATAAAATGCCTTGTCTTATTGTTAGTATTACAGTGATGCTGTTTTCAGCATAATTTACATTTAATATTTTCCATTTTAAATCATTTTACGTCAGTGTTTAGCTGTGAGAAAAGGCCATGTCAGAATACTGTAAATGTTTCCTTTTACTTCAGTTTGAATAATCATTTATTCAGACTGCTGCCAAGTTTTCCATTGATAATGCAGGTCCTCGGCTTCGGTTGGTTTCTCTGTCTGCCCTGCATGCCATCAGTTGAGCTTGATGTTAAGCAGATTTGCCAGTTTTTTTTATCTTCTCTGACACTTAGGTCTGAGTCAGACCTTATTTTCAAAGGCTTGTCAGCACCAATATGGTAGCGTGTGTTTTTGCTTCACGGAAGAAGAGACTAACATTAGTATTTACTGCCTGATAATGAGGTCAAAGTTAACTCTAGCACTCTACCCTTACTCTGCAGTAAATGGCATGTGGAGTGTATACAATATTATTCAGTTCAGGGTTTCAACTGTGCTCATTTGTAACAGTTCATGTCAGACTTTATTGAATCACGTACACCAAGGACATGATTCTTTCACTGGGTATCTGAAAAATCCATCAACATTTAGCATCTAAACTTATGTTGATGAACTGTTAGAATAAGTTGGAATGGGCAAATTCAAAAATACACTTTACTTATTACATGATTAATAGATTATCATCTAACTGTATTCAACATCAGTTGTCAAAGTTTACACATCAGCACTACTACTACTAAGACTGTCTGACATTTGAAACGCTGTTCACAGTCTGTTGAATATTTTAATGAGAGCTGTAAACAAAAGACATTAATGATGTGAAATGTCACCTAGCACAAAAGTATTTATGTAACCTCCAGTGTGCTACTCCAAGGTCACATTGTTCTCATTCCATTCTCATATAAACAATGTCTGCTTTGTGTCTCTGTCATTATACCAAGTGAAGTTGTCTTTTTTAATTATTCTGGTTTGTTTTCTTTATGTTTCTGAACCTAAGGCAGAAAATGTGCTTTAGCTGGTACAGTGCACTTTCTAGCAAAGGTTTAAAAGACTGGAGCATGACATGACAGCCAACATGTTTATCCACATGGGAGAAGAGATGTGATAGAGCACAGGGGTCTGTACTTTCCCACATCCCTTACAGCACACATTAACACAGATCAGGGCAATAAAAGACATACACAGTAGGTATGGAGAGTGGAATCATACAGTGTGTCCTTTTGAGTTCTGTTGTGCTTTCTGGAGAGTGAATTTGTCCCACTACCATCAATTTTGCCATTTGCTGACATGCACTTACACCACCGTGTCTCATAAAGACTAATGATTTTGCTTCTTTTTTCACAGTCTCGGCAGCAGATGAGGACAAAGGTGGGTATTATTTGAACAGAAGCTTAGAAAAATCAAATTAAGATATGCTGCATACTCATTGTAGCTGGCAAATAAATCGGTACTGGCACCAAACTGGCTAATGACTAGATGAATGACTGAGGCCCTAAAACTGCTGAATAGCTTGTCACATCATGCGTACTCTCTGAAGTGTGTCAGTGGCTAAATCTGCCTCTCATTTGTTTCCTCTCTCTGTTCTCTCCTTCCAGACTATGACGGTGCTTTTCATTACGGTGAGTGTTGAGCAGATCAATACTGCATTTTAATGGCCCGACCCGCTACACACAGGAAACATCTGGGAGGTCGAGATGAGTTTTGCATTTTCCACTTGTTTTTCCAGAAGTGAAGGAAAACATTCACCCCCAAGGCCAAGCTTCTGGAGTGCTCCCACTGCAAATACTTCTAATCCTGTCCACTGTGTTGTAGACCGGGTTTTCAGTCCATCTAAGTGCACAGAATGACTCAAAATCTGCATTCACTGATATTTTTGGTAGTATTCTCTGTACCCGTATTGTATTGCCCTATTGGAAGACCACTAAAGCAGTGGTTCCTCTGCCTGGGGGCCAGGATTCACGATAGTAACAGGGATACGGATGAAAAAATATATTTTTGTTAAATTCTGTTTATTTTTTACTGACTTTTATCTATTTAGCTTTTTTTTTCTTGTAATGTTCTGGGTGCTTTAATCTCCTCAGGCTTCTAAAAAATCTTTAATTAAACAAATATTTACAAGGTGTCTCAAGTAGACAATACTTCATTTTAAGGGGTCACAAGCCAATAAGGTTGGGATTCTCTGCACTAAAGAATTGATGAAGCCTGCTGGCAACTGAATGCAATTTTCTTTTAACTATTTGTTTTCACTTAAAACACATTATTTGATTAATTCAGCTTTTTTCCTGAATTAATCAAATAATGTGTTGTAAGTGATTAAGTTTATTGTAGTCAATGTTTATTTGCTATGGCCATGCTAATGCCTGCTGTTAGTTGCCATCTTGCTAGTTAACTGGCTAACTGAACTAGGCAATGCTTGATTCATGTAAACAAAGCTGTGATCCTATTTCTATTGATAACAACAGAAACGGTAGATAATGTTGGCAGTATTGGAAGACTGAAGGATAACCTAAGAATAATAACTCACCAGAGTTGTCCCACACTTACTGCTGCCTGCCTTGATTTTATTTTACAATTGATGGAAACACAGACAGTTTCTTTTTTTCCAAGTCAGATTTCTTCTGCACTGGTTTATCCAGCCTTAGTGGGACAGACGACAACAGAGTTAAAGTTGACCATAGTGTTTACAGTTTTGGTGACTGCAGCTCACAGGAATTTGTGGTGTCCCCAACATGACCATTAGGGGGCTGCAGAATGTTTCTGCTGCTCTTGAATCAAAATGTGGTAAAAGACCTCACAAAAGGCCTTAAAAGGCTTTTGAATTTATGGTATTTTGTATCTATTTTTTTCCTCTCAGATTATGAATCTCTGAGAATCGGTGGCCTGGTTTTCGCAGTGGTGCTGTTCCTCATGGGTATCGCCCTCATTGTCAGTAAGTGTTCGACCACTTTAAGTACACAGCAGATGTGTGATGCTGAGTGTCGGCATCACCACACTGTGATCCCTGTGTGTGTGAGTTGACCTCACAGTCTCTCAAATTCATACGGTGCTGCAAAACAAGCGGGCTTCTGTCTCTCTCAGACGTCTGGAAGGGAGGCACACTGAAGCGTCTTGCACAATCTCAGCGCTCAATACTCTCATGATCCGTGTATCACAGCAATTTGCCCTTCATACCGTATCCCTTTCCTCACTCACAGTGTCCTTCCAAGGTTCCTCCTCCTATCTGCCAGCACATGCTGTTACTGCTAGTGGTAGCCCTGAAACCAAAACAACCAATAAATAATTCATTAGAACCCACACACTCTGCCACACTTACTCTCTCTGCTTGCCATGACATTAAATGCTGGCAGGTCTTACAGGCAGAGCATAGAACAGAACAAAGAGATGAAACCCTGGAAGTTTATTGTTTGCCATTTAAAATATTGCATTAAAATAAAATAAAAACATCATTGATGGCAATAAGCACCCTTTAGCGCCTCCCAGTGTCAAAGTGAGTGAATAAAGGATGAGTGTTCTCTTTCACGATGATCACCGCTTTATTCTTAGTCCTGACAGTATGTAGGTCACTAGCCTGGTCTGGGATTTCCCAGCTATTTTGCCGGCCACCCCAACTATTCTAGCGAGTATACTATAATGACATTAACCTATATGACACTGGTCAGACTCCATGTGTAAAGAGCCTGTCTGTGGGCCAAATAGGCTGCTTGATCACTTCAGGTTTCATCCTTCAGTCAAAGGCCATATAAGGCCATGTCAACAGAGTATTTGTAAAGACAACAACTCTACTATGAATCATTTTTTAAACGTGTTTACAAGTCGAACTATAAAGAGCAGAATGCAGCTTTGCAGAGCCGCTGTACTAATACTGGATAGATCAGGCATGGTTTCATGGATATAGACGCTGTTCCTCTGTAATGTTTATAGGCAAACTGAAGTGGGTCTAAATGACATAACAAAAGAGGTTAAATGTGAAAACACTTTTGTAGACTTGTGCATATTGTAAATGCTGCTAGCTGGAAGTTATTCACCATGCTGGCTCCTGTCTTAAAGTCAAACAACTGAATTTCGCTGGGATTTAGGTATGAATGAATATAGTCTTGAGCTCGAGCCAATAAGCTGCAAGCTTATAAATCCTCCCAAGGCTTGCAGCCCAGATGGGCTTATTGGCACAAGCTCAAGACTGTATTCATGTACCAATCAAGGCTTGGAGAAACGTCTTCCTCTTTTAGTACTGAGGGGGGGTTTAGGGGTACACTGACTGTTTCTTGTGTTTTCCCCACAAACAGGCCGGAAATGTACCTGTTCGAAGAGTGACAAGCCAAGGTAAGTAAAAAGAGTTTTGTTTTCTGTTAAATAAATAAAATATCCTTCCAGCTTTAAAAGCATTTTGTTGCGCAGGCCCTTTTTATTTAACATGCAGTTGTGAAGTTGAAGTGTTTCATTATCTGACTGTTAATTGTCCTCAGGTCCAGGGGTGCTGATGTGGAATCGGGTGTTCCAAAGGGTAAATATTTTTCTTTCTTCTACAATAATGAGTAGGATTGTTAAATGCCTATCGAGAAGATGAATTGCCATTTTATTTAATTTTTTTTACAAAACAATAATCTAAAACTCTTTCTACAGCTTAGTGGACACAGAGGCAAAGAGCAGTGGAGATCTGGTAAGTGTCTTACAAACATCTGTGAATCTATTTCCTGCAAAAACGCAGCTGAAAAAGATTGTTTCAGAACAAATCAAACTTCTCTCTTCTCCACAGTGTTGCCATTAGGTGGCAGCAAATACGTTGATCACAGCTGAAGACAATCTTTCAATGAACACATGAAGCTTCCTTCAATTTCATAATGTTACTGTGCTCCTTTTTTTTTAAAATTTTAAACGTTTTTATCATTAATAATTGTTACTAGATAATGTGCCAGCTTTATAAGGTAGCAACAGTGTGATTATCATTTGTATTTTTGTGACTTTCAGATTGATGCAAAATAATAAAAGAAATGTTTGAAAAGGTTTCTTTCTTTTATTCTGTTTTTACGCATCATTCTTTTGTTTTCTCTGCCGTTAGAGGTACAGCCCTCTATTATGCTGCACTCCTGCTTCTGCTGACGGTGCAGACTGTTCAGTTACTCATGCAGTAGTATCTACCAGCAGCAAGGGTGT
This sequence comes from Macquaria australasica, assembly GCA_005408345.1. Taxonomy (NCBI): domain Eukaryota; kingdom Metazoa; phylum Chordata; class Actinopteri; order Centrarchiformes; family Percichthyidae; genus Macquaria; species Macquaria australasica. The sequence continues at coordinate 2,154,594 of SEMN01000030.1, read as the reverse complement.
GAATGATGTATGTGCTGCATTGTGCAGCTCTTGGAGAAGGCTGTCTTTAAAGAAATACACTTAACACCACTGCATTTGGTGTTGTTCATTGGCCGATTTCCGATTTGAGTCGGGAAGCCTCTGCAAATGTAAAAGCTGCATATGCAGGCTGTGTTTTCTCCCTAGAGTTGCAGGAAGGGGCTGACTGCACTGCACAAAAGACAACACACAAGACAGAAACTGGTGCATTTTGAGTATGCAAGCTCATGTTTATATAGTAAAAAAAAATTAAATGTTAAGCATTATAGGTAAGAAATTAAGGAATCTTGGAGCAAAATCCACTATGCACAAATTATAGCAACAGTCCTTAAATATCCAAAATATCACACAAGACTGTATGGTATTGTTGAATTTAATTGTCTTGTCTACTTTCCAGTAAGATTACATGAGCTGTTTACACTATTATTTATTCAAACTTTGGGCTACTGTGGCAACCCACTTCCCCCTGTAGTCCACATCCTGGCAGATTTATCACCCTATGGGGAGTACCCCACCACTGTGAATGCAATGTTTCGCTGTGGCCACCAGAGGGTCCCTGCTGCGTTTACAGTCAAGCTTCTGAAGCTCTTCTACCTGCTGTCCTGACAAGCTATATCCAATCTTAAACTGCAACCCAGCAACCTGCTAAATTTCTGGGAGACGGAGCTCTTCTGCATCTCTACAGTGCAGCCATGTCCACCACAGGTTTGATTGTTTTTTCTTCTTTTATAGGATTTTTAAGGGTGTAACATACATTAAACAGTTGTAAGCCATACAGATTGAAGTTGTACATTGTACATTGAAAAATGACTTGTTTGGTTTTTATATGCATGATCATTTTGGTGATGTCATTTAATTGGATGAATAAAATGAATAGTTTTATTTTCATACCATCTTTTTATGTAGTTAATTAGCCTGCTGCATTGTTGCTACAGTACCAAGAGCCAATTTACTAATGATGCATGGATCAGTGTTCTAACAAAGGGAGTTCTTTAGTAAACTCCCAACTGGGATGAACAAATAAACCAAAGATGCTGAACTTTAGCGCTTGTTTCTCTCAAACTGAGCAGTCTGTGGCAGAGAGAAAACGGTGGAAAGAAATGTAAACTGCCAGGTCAGCCACTTGGGAGTGAGGGTTCAGCAACATGCAAGCCGCATTATTGACGAACAGATATCCTAACAATCTGGCACAGGCTGTAACCTGAAACACACTTACATTTGCAAAATGAATTGCTGTATTGGTCAAGAGCAGAAATCTTCATTAACAGTGTGGCATTAAAAATAAACATTAAATTTTAAGTGCTTAAACTCCAAATCACCCTTCAAACACTATTCAAGCTGTGTTTTTTCTATGCTGCTGTGATGGTACCCCTGTACCCTGCTGCTGGCTTGTAACCCACTTTTTTGTGGTGCATCTTTTTCTGCTGAGCAAAGATGCTGCATTGAGCTCCTCTCAGTGAAAAAAAAAATACTCCTGAGGAGCCAAGCCTGCAGATCTGGAGAGCTGCAAACCTTGCTGTCCATGGTGCTGGACTGAACACACACTCTTAAAGCTTATTTCACTTATTTATGTCATTGGTGCTGCACTCAGCATAACACACATATTTATTAGGCTCTATAACTGACCAGACTCTTTCTTTGCAGAAACAATGTTTCCAGACCGAAGTGACTTTGATTATGGTAAGATATACACCATCAACTGATTTAAAAAATCCAAAGCACCATGTTTAACATATGAAATGTACTTTTCACTACAGCATGTTTTAAGTTCATCATAAACTGCGATGGGTTTGTTTGGTTGAGTCCGTCTGTTTTGCCCCTTGTAGATTATGAGACACTGCGGACCACAGGGGTTATCCTTGCTGTTATTATGTTTGTCTCTGGCATTTTAATAGCCCTGAGTAAGTTTAGACTTTCTCTGACATATCACTTAAATACAGAGGCTTTATCACATTTACATAAGCACCTCTACCTTTGTAACTAATCTATCATTCCCCAAACAGGTAAAAAATTCACAAAATGTGTAAAATCCTCATCCAAGTAAGAGTTATGCAAGGCTTAGTGGATGATCCGCCTGTGCATGCTGTATGATTTTGACTTGAAGGGTGTACCCAACCAGTGTGGAAAAACATCTTTTCCAGTATTGATCTTTGCCCTGGATGCGTCTTCTCTAAATACCCCCTTCCCTGTTCTGCATACACAACCCAAAACACACTTCCAACACAGAGTTTACGCAGACCCTCATGTGACAAATCACATGTGGGCCGTGCTTTCGTGTTCTCTTTTATCTCAGTGCTTGCTCTTGAAAAGCATTTAAATGTATGCATCACACCCCTCATGTGTTGGTAGTGTATATTCTCAGCTGATCGCATGCCGCTTGTATGGCAAGACATGCAGAAAGACGAGAGCTGTTGTTTGAACAGGACAAAAAAGCTGCATACTGGTCCATAGTTGATACCTCCGTTACCTCAGAACCCTGTGGCTTCAACTCCAAATCCAAAATCCAAGTTGAAGTTGTGGCCACAGTTTTCAAATTGCACAACTATATTTTATAGTCATACATCTTGATGAATTAACAAAAAAACAAAAAAAACAAATATTTACTAATTTCCTCTCTTATGTCTGTTTGCAGTTCCAGCTCATCTGGTACCCAAATTCCAAAGACAGAGGGTAAGTTCACGTTACTGGAGGGAACTGTTTAGGGTCATTATGTGCTTAAATGCAGTCATTTTTATTTTCTCTCTGCAATTCTCTCTGATTTGGTTCCTTTTCTTTTGCAGTACCTCCTCAAACTGTATAGAAAATATTGTACATACTTGAAGGAGAGGAAGTCGTCACAGGAGCCACGCCAGCGAATACACACCATGGCCATTCCTCTTATGGCTGATATACCTCTGCCAGCTGGATGATTTTCCACCGCATCCTAACCTGGTTTCATTGAGTCTTCCACTGAATTATGTAAAAGGTCTTAAGTGAGCAAAATATCTATCTATATGTTGCTCAGTATTGTGTGAGTGTTGGGGCTCAACCTTTGTCTAAGACAAAAAAAAAAAAAAAAAAGAAATAAAAAATATCCCCAACTATGAGACTTGATAAGGTTCTTTTAAGCAAACAAACGCAACAACTGTTGTCTCTCTTCCTTACATTTTACTCCCCTGAAGCAATAAAATTAAGAGCATGATTAAATATTTATAGACTAACAAAATCTCCAGGTCGAAACAAAGAACTGCATGCAATGATCAATTGTAACAACTGTCTTTTGCCTTTATTTTTCTTTATTTCTGTTGATATCTTTTGGGCCTTTCAAAAACAGAGTTTAAATACATAGCATGACAAAATAATGAAGAAACCAATAAATAGAATAGACCAAATATAACATGCTAAAATTAAATAGCTAGATAAGATCTTGATGAAAATTAAGACAACGTTCAGTAATGTGTTGTTGTTTTTTGAAAATGCTTTGAAATATATAATAATGAATGATATGTGTATTAAAGTGTTGATTTGGAGTTTTGTTATCAGTCATTTCTTCTGTTTTAACCTAAGGCAAAGGTATTAAAATTTAAATTATTACCTGTAAAACAAATAAAGGTCTTGTCTACTCATGATTTTATCAGTGTCTTTAATAATCCACTTAAGAATTATGTTGCTTGAAATGATCTGAAGTGAAGTCATTGTAATGTAGAAATGAGAAAATATTATCATTATATTGTTTACTTATGATATTGATCTTTCCATTGTGCTTTACAGGAATTTACAATGTCAAATACCAGAGATGACACATAGGTAAGAGACAGCTCAAACCTTATTTATCACTCAAATAGCAGTCAAACCCAGACCTTATTTCACCTGTGACTAAGGGTCATTGTCATGGCAGTTAACTCCGGTGGAAATTGAGCTTGAAAAATAAATACTAAAGTGTGACTATTAACAACTAGACACAGCTTTCTAGTGGGATGGTGTATTTTCCATCCTGCTCATTTCTGTCGCCAAATGTGGGACTGTTCAAAGGGTACCCTGAACATCAAAACAATTGGATGGAACTTTAAATGCAGTGTTATTGTACTTTTATTCATGACTCATGAATAAAATGTACAGTAAGTCAGACAATTTGTCACCGCACTTACTCATGTAATGTCTCTGTGATAAGTACATTCGTTTGTCACAATCACTTTCAAATACTACATAGTTTTACACAGTGAAGTTTCTTTTTCCATAACGAAAACAAATTGTACCTGAGGTTATGCACTTAAGAATGATGTATACAGAGAGAAAGTTCAATGATATGGTAGATTATTCTCATTATGAACACACGCATTCTTAACATAAGCATACATGCTGATTGAAATCAAAACCATCACTCAGTGTATCAATATGATAACTTATCATGATGGGGGTTTTGACAAGAGAGTCAGAGGGGTTTCAGGGACATTGTCCTGGAGGTCATACAAACGATTTCATAGAAATCAACATTAAACTGGGAGTGTGGCCTGTTAGGAAAATGATTATTACTCAACCTTCCACAGCACCGTCTATACCTTCTGCGTTTGGAAGATCACTAATGCTGTTCATTTCTGATCATTTAAAGGCTTTCATTTCAAAATATGAAATAACCATTTTGACAAAAAAATAAATAAATACATAAATTAAAATTGTCTCTAATAGTCAGAATTTTAAACGCATGCCAATTTGCCAGCAACAGCAGGAGCATTCTGTGACAAGGCTCTTTGGAGGATATTACATTTTGGAATAAATACGTCATCCAGTGCATAGAAAAATAAATAAAGTACTACATTTTCACAGACATTAAATCGCAGGTCATTTTAGATGTATATTTTAAAGCATCATTTGTCTAATCCAGTGTGAATTATATCTAGAGATTAATATGCCAAACTAGTTTGTTAACATTATATAGGCCAGAGACTCCCAAAACCATGTAACAATAAATCCCCTTCTCAACAGAGGTAACATCTTAAAGACTTTTTCCCTCCAAATGGGGATTACAAGTGATTCAAATCATTCCTGGTCCTGCAAGGACACGATACGTCGACGAGAAGAAGCACTTCGTTTCTTCAGCATGAGCTTAAGCTAGAAATGAAAAGATGAATTAAGATGATAATGAATTACCCTTGATAAAAACTGAAACAGCAAGACTAAACAGTATGGATCTGGCTGGCTGTTAAAATGACGGGTAGCTCACCTGCTCTCCCTGGAGGCCACTCTGCAGCAGGTGAGCTGGCTGGTCGTTCTCCAGGTTGCGGATGCTGGGATCAGCTCCTCTGCTCAGCAGCAGCCGCAGGATCTCCTCCTGGTGGGGGTTACCATGGAGACCAGCTGCCATGTGTAAAGCTGTGTGACCATGAGCCTATGGCAAAAGGGAAAATGCAGCATGACTCAGACTGTTTACAGCCAGCTATGTATGCAGGATATGTTTGTATATACACATAAACTCACAAACACATGCATATTTAAAATCCTGTTTTGAGTTTCATGTCAGTGTGGGACTCACTTTCAAGTTGACAAAGTCTTTCATGTTGGGCAGGGGAATCCTCAGCAGATAACGCACCAGCTCAATGTTCCCCTCCTTTACAGCCAAGTGCAGCACAGTCTTGTTACTTTTGATTTCCTGGAATTGGAGAATTGGAAGTGATGTGGAGAGAGAGAGAAAAAAAAACACAGTCAGACTGAGACATTTAATTGTCAAACAAGAAAGAGAAACACAAAAGAGAGAGTAAGGGGGGAAATAGCTCGTATGACATCATAATGGTTAGATAAAACCTGGGCACTTCCCCTATGAACTGTACATTCTGACAGAAAGGTCAGGGTTTAACATATCAGACTTTGATGTTTCTGTACCTGATTGCTGACCTACCGGCTACCAATCTGTCCATTCATTCTTGTATTAGCGTTCTGTGACATATCTATGGATCTAGGCCTATGTCTTAGCAAAGCAGCTCACATGACATTCAGAAAAGGGAGAGAGCTGTGCTGTACCTGGCTGAGGAGGGACGCCTCTGCATTGAGAAGCATCTGCACACAGGAGAGCTTCTCCGCAGCCTTGGTCTGAAGACTAACATCTGCCAGCCCACTGCTAGACAGAGCCTTCATGGTGACACTGTGAGAAATGGCTGCGCAGTGCAGAGGAGTCATACCTGAGGCAAAGACACATGTAACATTTGAATTAAGGGCTCCAATGGCTAATGCTGGTCCAAATTACAATGTACGGCTACGTTAACACAACTTCCCTGTTGGTTAATGATTTGCATAGTAATAACAACTGGCAAAACAGTAAATTACCTTCAAAATTGCGGGCCTCCAGGTTGACAGCCGGCCTGCTACACAGAATTGCCTGCAAATAAAAAAAAAAAAAGAATCACTGTTAAGGTCTGCTCTGCATAGCTAACTTTTCTGACCTGCTGTGATAGTCGTGCCAAAGCAATTCAGTACTGCTGCTCCTTTACCTGCAGAGCCCCAGGTAAGCCATAGTGGGCAGCCAGATGAAGGGCAGTTTGTCCTTTAACGTCACAGGCATTGATGTCCGCTCCTAATGACAGCAGATCATGCACAATCTCTGGCTGGTTTGCTGTCACCGCCACCAGCAAAGCAGTCTGCGCAAGCACATTTATTATACAACTTTATTTTGAGAAATTATAATCCTGTGCTCATGTTTGTGATTAAAAAAAAAATACTTAAGAAGAGCAATTTGCACACTTTTTAAGATGTGTACTATTTTTGCTCATACCTTTCCCTTGTGTTCTTTGGCATCAAGCCTGCCTACATCCCTCAGCCTCTCTGCAGCAGCGAAGGCGCACTCCCTGAGCCCCTTGGCAGTGTAGATGTGCAGGATGCTGACAGAACAAGAGCACATAATAAATCAAAGGAGGCAGGAAAATCGTGGTAATCCCCACAACCAGTTTCACACCATTCCCTTTCACAGTTGAATTTGTCTTTCCATTTTATCTGAGTTTCTAATCACCGAGCATGAGTGGCTGACTCATTGACATCTTTTGGTTTACTTAATCTTTCTAGGATTACCAAACTGCACACACGGCTCTCACTTTTAGCTCTTGACTGAAAACGAAACTCCCCTGGAAGTAAATACATTGTGCACTCACAGTAACACAGTAATGTCAGCAGTAGGGGTTTAAGCGAGCCCAGGAAGAAAATGTGTATTGTTTTGAATCTTCTTTCACAAAATATGATGAATAACTAACAGTTCAGATTAGTTTGTGGTGGGTGTGTGTGTGTGTGTGTGTGTGTGTATACTATCAACGTAATCTTGCAATCTATTATCTCTAAGACAAATAAGAGGGCTCATATTTGCCAGTAACAAGTGTATTTATATAAACCGCACACCACCACATGCTCACTCATAAGCACTCACGTGTCTCCGTCTTCATCCTGCCTGGTGGCTCTGCTGTAGTCCATCCCGCTGAGCAGCATCCTGGCCTCATCCAGCTTGGTGGCATCCATCGACGAACCAAAGCCCAGCTGTGTGGTCTGACTGGGACTCAGAAGTGACCAAGATGAAGCCATACTGGGATCCACGACTGGCATCGAGCACTCCTGCTCAAAGGAACGCAGGATTTAATTTAAGCCAACCCCACATAAAGGTATAATTATGCACTTACAAACAAATACAACATGTCAGGAGAAGGGATTTCTCTTACATATGTCTGAGGCATTGTATCTCCAAATCCCGGGATCTGCTGCTGTGTGCCGTATTCAGATGTCATTGGGAGGTTGTAGGCTGCAGCAAAGCTGGATCCTGGATGGCTGGGGTAGTAACTGAGTGTAGACTCTGGTGCTGGAGCCCACTGCTCATAGCTCACTGCCATGTCTGAGTAGCTGCTTGATGCACCTAGAATGGAGAGGGCGGATTATTATTATTCATCACTGATGACTCAGTCATTAATATCTTTGTGTAAGTCTGCTTCTCAATACTTTCTGACTTCCCCCCTTGCTGTCTGTGGCTCTCACATTTGTTCCAAGTGAAGACATAAATCTTAATAATAAACACGCCAGAAATACACACTTTCATTTATTAAAAAGGCAAAATAATTTCCTAAATCAGCTGGGCACTGTAGCTTTTAGCAAATGTTACTCCAACAGGAGTAAATATTGTATTTGTTGGGGACTGTTTTCTGCCATAATTTGGTGCACTGGTGAATATTTCCAGCAGCAGGATGGTGTATGTGGAATTGACTCAAAATACACTACAGTGCCCATGTCACCCAGAGCAACAGTGTGGCTCATCTGTGTTTTTAATAGCTTTTGGGTAACAGTGGAGCTCTATGGCACAGAGGAATAAGCTTTATCAGGCTTTAGCTACACACACATTAAACATTAGGATCAATTCATTGTTAGTGTCTGTCTTTTCATGGGATTTGTTGCCAATAAGAAAAATATAGAATATCACCAGACTTATCCTTTAAGTGTTGTTCAGAGGTTGTCCTGCTCTTACCTGTACAGGTAAATGGTTCTGATGAAGACAACTGCTGGGAGTAAGAAAAGAAAGAGAAATCATAAACAATCACATCTTTATGATAATAATATTTAGTGAGATGCTGAACCCATCTGTGTGTTGCCTTACTGTAGCTGGAGGAACAGGACTTGTGCTGGCCGTAGAGCAGGAGGGTGGCACAGAGGACGTCTCGCGCCTTCTCTTCTGCTCCAAGAGTTTCTTTACTGTGGGCAGAGTGCAACACGGCTTCTCTTTTGGCGCTGAAGAAGACAACAAATGCCAAAAGGAATGATTATTTGGTCATATATTTTGTTCATCTGATGAGTATTTTTTTGATTTTTGATTAATTCTTTGGTCCATATAATGTCAGACAATAGAGAGAAATGCCCATCACAGTTTCCCAGAGCCCAAAGCGATGTCTTCAGATGTCTTGTTTTGTATGACCAACAGTTGAAAACCCAAAGATATTTAATTTACAATGTTATAAAACAGAGTAAAGCTGCCAAACCTCAAATTGGAGAAGCTGTTTGATTGAAAAATGACTAAAACAATTAATTAGTTATTAGTTATAGTTGCCGATTATTTTTCTGTCGATCAGCTAATCAATGAATGCACTATTTGTTTCTATATCCCTCATCCAAAACTGCAAAATTTGTTTTGTCCTCTTGGAACACGAAAGCTACAGCTAAAAACTGATTTAATCAATAGACAAAACTTTTAATAACATATAGACAGACTTTGAGCTTTCACTATCAAGTGTGCTCTCTCTTTTTGTACTCATGAATTACAAAATATGTCAAGTAGAAAATAAATAATACAATATATGATAATAATGTAGAGTACTGATAGCCTCTCTGTGTGTGCAAGTGTTTGTTTCTTGTTTACTCTCACTGGAGTATATCTACAATTTTACTTTCCATCTCATCAACAAGGGCTTAGCTTTAATAGAGCAATAGATTGTCAATAAAACAAATACTACAAATGTAGGCAGACACATGTGAGACCATAGAAATAAGATTTAAATCATGTTGCAAGCTAAGATTATCACTTTTAAGTAAAGCAGGTGTGAACAAATTCTTAGTGAGATATTAAAATGTTATGCCTGCTCAGTTTCTCCATGGTGCTTTCCATAAGATGAAGCACATCAATATCAAATCCATTTTACTATGAGTGTGTTTTACCCCTTCTGATACAAAAGTATCATTTCCATTAAACAGGTAAAGGCAATGAGAAAAATAGGAAAAAACATTACAAAACAGAATTCTGATGTTTCCAGCAGACATGATGTGACCACACAGGTTGTTTCCTCAAAAACTTCACCCCACACGTGAAAGATAAAGTGATATTTCCACCCTGTCTGCGGAACCAGAGTACAAAGATAAAGCTCTGAGGAACCTCCTCCATTAGGAACACAGATTGTGCGGCCATGCAAACCAGACAGATTCATCAGAAAATCTTCAGCATGGGATTGCCACTGCTTATTTTCTATGACATCTTCCTGTCTCGCTCCATTACGCTGACAGAAACGCAAACCACATCTTCCTGCCTTTGGTGTGTCACAGGCACGTCACCTCCACACGTGGTGTTGCCTTGTGCTTTCTATTGCACCTACATGTCTGGGAGGCAGAGCACAAGAAGAGTGACATGTTCTTTTGTTATTTCTCTTTTTCTTTAAAGCCTGTGAATGTTGACTGCTGTGGTAAGCCACACAGGGACAAGACAGCTCTATTCGCCAGAGCAAATGCAAAGAGGGTTTACTTCTGAAAAAAAAAAAAATGCAAATTTGGCCTGTGAGAGAGAAATGTGAGTTCACGAACTTGCCAGTTTAGATATCTGTCAGTTAGTCGTGTCTTCTCTCTCTCTAGCTGAAGACCTGTCCTAAACAATAAGCCCTTGTGTGCCCTGTATGTGACGTGCCCCCACCACATCATAAAAGGTCACTTTATCAGAATAAATGACATCAGTCAGTACGTTTCACTGACATCAAGTTTCATTTTCAAGTTCAGAAGGTGTTACTATACTATAGGTTACAACCTGACTCATTTGATCCACAAAATACCACCGTTGGCCTTTTCACAGATGATGTAATGCTGCAAAGTGTAATTACACTATCTATATTAAACAGTAGCTGAGTGAATTACCAGACTACAGAAGTTGCTCGACACGATAAAGCCTGCTCTGACACATCAGCTGAGGGAAACTAGAAGTGAGGAAATAGCTTTTAATGGGTTGTCCAAGAGTATGAAGACATCTTGGCCCACACACATATGAATTTGGGGTTTACACCAACTGCCCCCACACTGCTTTGGGCTGCTCTGCGCTACATTCAAATAGGAGTTGTGGAAACCCCTGGACATTGAGTCATGTGCGTGGGAGGTTGGGGATTCCGACAACCTTTCTCTTTTTGGCTCGCTTCGTAGAGAAAGAAAGAAGTGGTGCAGAGCCAATTTCCTCATTTTGTGGTTTAACAGACCCAGCACACACAACACAATCTGTAATCATTCAGGCCGGTGTCAAAGAAGGCATGAACAAAGAAAGTTAAGTTGTCACGTCACACAGTTTGCTTGTCTGGCATTAATCAAAAGGGGAAATGAAAACAAGTGAGCCGGGGTGGGGGTGTATTAGGGTTTCCCCAAATGTCCTGACTCTTGGATTCACCCGAATTATGCTTTAATTCAACGAAAACCGAGAGAAAGGCTAATACATGAAGTGTCACTCAACTGTACACTATCAATAGAGAATTCTTAATCTAAAATACCTATTGCCCTATTGGCTAGAAAAAACAGTCTAACTTTAAAACACACTTAGAGTTTACAGAGGCTCATTTCATTCAGATTTAGGATCCAAAGTCCTAAATAAAGTCAAAAGAAAATATATCAAATGTGTTTAAGATGGACAGATATGTGTGTGTAATGTTGTAGGCTTATAAATAAAATTATTATAATGCTGCCACTAACACAATAACCCATTAATGGATGTTGAAAACAAGTGCACCACTGTATGTTGTCCAGAAATGCAGTAACTAAAGTTTTACTAAAGTAAAAAGTAATAGTTTAAGTTGTTGTCATTACTGTCAAGCCATTTAACAGTAGGCTAAAACGCTGCTACTAAAATATAAGACACCAGCAATAACAAACAAATTAAAAGCTCATATACTCACATTTATCAAAGTGCATGTCAGAAACAGGAGTTTTGCTTTGAAATCTTCAACAGGTCGTCCTCTTGGTCACCAGTCTGTTTAAAGAGGGGTAAACTGATTTACAGAGCCGGAGGGATCGGTGATGTTCTGGTAGCCTGACTGGCTTGTTGTCTTATGGCTGCTTGTACACACAGAACACGTTGTTCCCCATCACCACCCCCAGCTGTGGTCCACGCCCTCTAGTAGAGGGGAAGCCACACATTCACCGTTATGTCAAACCAAGTAGAGAGACGTGATAAATAGTTATTATCTACACATGAACAGCAGCTATTACAAGTAAATAAACACAAAGATATATCATGAATGGTGGAAGAAGTAGCAATACCATAATGTAAAAATACCTTTTTATTAGTAAAAGTCCTGCATTCAAAATGTTATCTAAGTGAAACCACATAAGTACTATCAACAAAATGTATTTAAGTATTAAATGTAATGGGTCCTGTCTGTACATTATTACTATAATATTGGATACTATACTAACACATTAACGTGTAAGGAACATTTTAATGTTGTAGCCGGTCCAGGCTGAAGTAATTTTAACACATTTAAACTAATTAATTGTTTAGTAGTTTAATCTACAATAATGTATCATATTTTATAAGATGATCTCATGTTTATGTGTGATTAATGTAACTTGTAACTTTAGCTGCCAAGTAAACGCAGTGTAGTAAAAAGTTCACTATTTGCCTGAAATGTAATGAAGTAAGTAGCAAAATAGAAGTGATGAAGTACAGTACCTCAGAATTGTACAGTACTTGAATGAACTAGTACTTGATGTCATTAAATTAATAAATCAACCAATCAACCAAACATGTTTTGCCTTTGCAATACTAAATGACAAAAAGTAAATGAATCTTCAATATAGTTCTGTATCTCAATAAAAGAGGCAGGACTAACGCAACATAATAAAAAAACATAATACTAAACACAATACTAAATGAAGTAAAATAGATAAACAAATGGTCCAATCAAGCATTTATTTTTATATATCTACTTACATATTGTCAATGAAAACTTTTCAGCTTTAGAAAACATACATAACATGTTACGCCATAATGTACCTGTCAATCAATATGAGATCCAGAGCAGGTTCCACTCCTGTGTTTTGAATTTTTACTAGTTGGGCTACTGGTTTGTTTATTTGGCTTGTATAATAAAATGTATTTTCTTGTAGGTACCCTGTCTAGACACAACCTTACAGGAACCTCTGTGTCATCTAGAAGAAACACCACCATAACGACATCATATTGAAACAAAGTGATGAATCTCTTTTTTACCAAATGACTAAAACTTTGAGTGTCTATTTGCTCCATAAACCATCACCAAACACCATAACAGATAAGATGTAAAATGTGAATAAATATAAAAGCATACAAAGCATAGCATTAAAGGACCGAATTGAAATAACAAGTGAGCCAGTTGCTAAATAAAAGGCAGTCCAGACTAATGAATTAAAAGGGTCAGTGGAAGAAAAGTGGATAACCAAACAAAAAATTAGATGAAATACTATGTGAAAGGTGAAATGGTGTGTTCTAAGATTTCTCTTTCTTTCTTTTTTTTTTTTACATGAAAATCTTGAAATCTTGGATCTAGATTCTGACAGCCTCAGGTTGTCAGTTTGTTTCAAAGGCGAAAACATAGACACTGAAAGCTGCTTTCCTGTCCCAAAGAACAGACAAATGGCCTGAGGACCACTGGGATGTAAAAGAAAAAATAACTTAAAAGCATGTCGGACGTATATTCAGGGGTTAGGTTAGTGGCTTCTAAATCGATAACAAAATCTTAAAAGCCTACCTCTTCTTCTGGTCTTCTGATTATTTGCAATTTATATATGTTTTTCCATACAGAAAGAAAAAGAAACAAAATGTAACAAAGAAACAAAGAAAGGAAGAAGTAACAAAGAAACAAAGGAATAATCAAAGAAAAACTGGCTATGTGCCACAGCCTGGTGATCAGGCTCTGTATATGTACTGTACAAGACAAAATTGCTGTAATATAAGTAACTTAAATAAGTAGAGTAGAGTTTTGCTCTCTCTTGTGGCTTTGAACACAACATCCCAGAATACATGGATGTATTTATTTATTTATGTACAGTTTGTACTATTGATGTTGGATGCCTCTCTGTGGATGTGGTACTGTAAATGTATTTTTGTTCTAAAGTCATGGACAATGCATTTACTGTGGAAACAATCTATTTATAAAGACTATTTAGCTATTATGTGGTTTGTATATTTGGATGGGTTTTTTTCCCCAATTTAGTCTTCATTATTTTAGATGAGACTGAACCTTTGTGCCTTTTTGTTCATTGGAAGGCAGCTATATCCCAAAGAAAGAAGTGGTAGTTGAAAAAGAACAGGAGTGTAATGAAGAACAAAAGTGTGTTAGTTGTTATTTTACAAGTCTCACTACTATGAGATTTTCAGTTTCAGGGGCATCAATCTGTCCATGTGGTCACAGCTCCATCTGCTGTTGCAAACACTAACGGCACAGAAAAAGTCAATTGTATTGTCTCAAAGTTAACACCCATGAGAATTTTCAAGCAGACAAGTTGACCGGCTAGGTGAAGGAACTGAGGCAAAATGGTTGTGTGAAAATGAGTTTAATCAAAGCATGAATCCTTGAATGTCATTGTTAGTGTATCTGTGTACTGAGTAGAGTCAGAAGAGTCAAGAGTTACCCTGGGTTCACATGTGAGGTGGACGCGCCGCGAAGCGCCACAATATGCCCATTCTAGCGCGGGTCAAGAAGCGATCCTGCTCCTCTGCTCTTTTCTAGGGCTGATTTTTTTGCTGTTGTTATGTGCTGCGGATCATACAACTCCGGTGCTTCTTCTCCACTTCTAGGATCGACTCCCCCCCCCCCTCGCTTGCTCGCTCGCTCGCTGCTTGTGTGTGTGTCTGCTCGTCTCTCTCACTCTCTGTTTAGGCACAACTGACAAATATGTGGAATAAGTCCTAATTTAAAAAACACAGAGGGGCAGGAAAATCAAAAGGGTTGGCAAGTAGGGTGCATATTCTATCATTTATCAGCATCAGATCATTTATATCATGTATGTTACATCATTTATATCCTTTATAGTGTGTTTCGTGCCATATTCGCTCGCGGCGGGCGGAGAAAATACAACAGCCGGCCGCGGAGCTCCGCTGTGCGGCGCCTCCTGCGTGAACAGCCCAGTTAATGAACATGGGCGCCGAACGGAAGCGGGCAGCAATTCGCGGCGCTTCGGGGCACTTCGGGGCACTTCGCGGCGCGTCCGCCTCACATGTGAACCCAGCGTTAGAACACAGGGATGGCATTTGAACAGCCCACACTTTCGCACCTTTCTGTCTCTCCAGATGATCTATGAGCAGTGTCTTAGTAAACAGGCCCTCAAGATGATCCAGCTCATGTTCTCCGCAGTGAGTAACCCTCTGGCAGAAGATATAAAGTTACTTCGTACCTAGATTTGTTGGTATTTTAAACTAATTGTTCATTGTCTTTTGTAATGTTTTATGTTTGTGAATTGTGTGATTTAATTAGTTATTCTGAAAGTGGCGTACAAAGTCCAAGACAATCTTCTCAGGGACATTTGAGTGTATTCCACTCTATTCTATTATAATCTGTACCTCCTCTGTCATAGTTAAACCATCAGTAATCCGGCTGATAAAATCTGCTGTTATGAATTTGTCAACCCGCACTGACTGTACACAAAAACAAACAGGCAGTGTATTCCGCCCAGCGGAGGAAGGAAGATATGACGTCAGCCCTCAAAAGTGAAAAGTATTTGGAAACTAGAGTCACTTCATCTTTTGGATTCCAGACAGCAGAACAGGTATGAGGATCTTAACTCACACTGACTTTCTCTTCCTCATCCCAACTTTTAACCATGTAATGTCTGTCAAGTTTTGTATGTAGTTTTAGATTGGATATATACAACCAGGATATCTGGAGAAACGTTTGTTTCACACAACTATGAATACAGAATTCGTCACATAAAATGCAGTTGATAGAAATTAATCTCAATCTATTTGAATGATTTTAGAGAAATCCTTCAAGGATTTGGTAATGATTTTCTTTTTCTCATCTCTTTTTGTCAAATGCCTAGGCAGCAACTTATGACTTATTATGTAACAGGAGTTGTTTATTCAGTACTGCAGATCACAAAAAGGTCAAGCCTACTGTCTCAAACTGTTTGCAGTTGATTTAACTTTGATACTGAACTCAACTACAATGAAATTTGAAGGATATGAAATTATAACACAATGTGTGTGTGTGTGCGTGTGTGTGTGTGTGTGTGTGTTGAAGACAAACCTTGGTCTCTTTTTTGTCTTTCAGAAAGCATATAACTGAGTGGACAAACTTGGCAATGACGTACAACAAATTATTTATCGTTGTGCTACTTTTTCTTTGCGGTAAGTACGTTTTCATCGCTTTCTTCTCCTTGCACACACACAGACATTAAGGTGGTCTTACACAGGAAAATGAAACCACAAACAGGTTTGCACGGTGGAAACTTAACTGACAAATGTGTTGCAGCATCGTATCAACAGCAAAAAAATGCCTGAATCTCTGATGTTTTCATGTTTGTTTCTTTTCTTTCTCTAAGACCTGTCTGTGGCGCTCACGGGTATGTACAACAAAAAGAGGACACACACAACTCTGAAATTACATTTTCATGAATGTTATCATTTATAAAACAAGCAGCACAAATGCAGAGCTAGACAGCAACACCTGATGAATCATTTTTTCCAGTTCACTTAGTTCACATCTTCCATCCCACTCTTATTTTCGTTCTTTCTGTTCATAAACCGTCTGCCTGTGTTTGCCAGAGGGCACTGTGTCTTGCTACAGGATTGAGCCGGGGACAATAGCAGGCATCATCTGTGCAGATGTGTTGCTGACCCTCATCATTGTCATCGTCACCTACCGATGTGCCAGCTTTCGGCGTCAGAAGATTGAAAATGGTGAGGCAATGGGGCTGAAATTAGTCATATTTTTGCAGTGCAATATCTGCAGTGTTGTGTGTTACAGTAAATGCAATGATAATGACGAAAAGGTTTATCAGAGATCAGTACTTGCTCCCCCAAAGGCCTTTCAAAACATACTCCTGTTTAATTATGATGCTTAGATTTTTTGCTTACATTTGTAATGTTTATATTTACTTACTGCTGTATCCCTGCCAAGGGTTTCTGTGGTCTATAATATCACTATTCATTTCACTCCCTTATTATGTTCTTTCTTTGGTAACTTTCTATTTTCAAATAATAAATTCTCTCACTTTCTGTCTTTCTTATGATCTCTTCACAGCTAACAAAGTGTATATGAATGTCCGGGCCAACTGCAAGAGCTAATCTAAAGATGGTGCGGTACATTGTGAAATTTTGTTACGTTGTTTTAGATCCTGTTTTTTTATTTTTTTTAAATATATTACAAAATGTACAAATTAACACTTTAAAAAGAGCTTTTTCTATTTAGTCACAATGTGTAGGCTACGTCTTCAGCTATTTGCTTGGAGTTATTTTACAAAACCTAATATAGAAGAGGTGTGTCAGACTGTTCAAAAGAAACAGAAGTGTGTAAATCAAATTTACCAACACTGTGAATAAAATATCTCGGTTTCTTGAAATATCGCCGCTGTAACTACACCATACAGCACCCCCTGTAGTTGACTTTTGGTAGCAAAATGTCTAAATATTGTATTTTACAACAGGCCCTGAAGATTTTATGTAAATATTTTCATTGTCAAAAGCTGTATTAAAAAAATAAAAGACAGACCCGCTGATTTTAGATGTTTTACAGTGTATGTCTGACAAACCACTGAATTAACAATGTATAAAGATAAATGTTGATAAAATAGAATTTTCAGCTTCAGCACATTAATAAAATAAGCATAAAAAAATAACATGTATAGAGCACATCCATGTCTGGTAAGATTTATGTTGAACAGACTTTAACATTCACTGACAAAAGTAGAAATGTTTCAGTGTTTAATAAATACTATTTTTGTGCATTTTAATGTGGCTGGTTGGTTCACGGGCTTGTTTTCTGTATGTTTCAAAAGTTGTTTTTTTTTCTTACAAATACTTGTTCATATTTATTTTTATCTTGCTGTACTAACGTGACATTTGAGCAGTGTGACTAAGACAGGAGACCTGATTAGATTCGGGGCAGATGATGTTAAGTCTCGCTGTGTGTTGAGGTGATGCTGTGGTTAAACTGCTGTCTGCCGTTTCAGTCAAAAACGCAGAACATGTTGGCCAAGCCAATTCAATATCTATCTGTAATATCTGTCTGATCTACCTCCTCTATAGATGCACTGTGTTGTTTGATCTCTAACTGGCGAAAGTCTGTCTATGCAGTGGAAACTGAATAGATAACGCTGAGTGATTTCTTTTGAGAGGCCAGCGTGTGGTTGGATTGGAAAGTTTATAGCTTAACTGTCTTTTCTTATTTTCACAAAATATGGGAAGTTGTTGCAAGGAGGTTGAGGAATTTCCCTTGAGCTTGTAATTGCTCAGAGTTGATGGATCTATTCTTTATTGTTGGACTCAGCTTTTGACACAATATACCATTGCATCATAAGTAGATACCAGCAGTTGGCTGAATTCCCATTTGGAAAAAAAACAACTTTTTTTTTTAAATTTTCTCCTGTCATCAGCCCCTATAACCTGTGTCTCAAAGTTCAATTCTGGGACCAATAATAATAATAATAAGAAGAACTTTAATTATATAGCACCTTATAAAACACAGTTGGAGTGCTTTACAGTAAAAACAAATAATAAAAGTAGACAAAATCAAAATATATGATATAAATCAAGAGTTAAGAAATGAGTTTTAAGTAGAGATTTAAAAGAAGACACTGAGTTTGGTTGCCTGAGATCTCCAGGCTTTCATTGGTTATCCCTTTTTCCCCTTTTTTCCTCTTTGGTTTTTTAAATGATAGTTTAAGACTCTGTCTGTATAATTGCAAGGTCCCTGGTTCAAATCCAGCTAATTCTTTACAATAGTAAGAATGACTTTTGGGTTGCCAGGTTATGAAAAATCTGACTGGTGAGTCATTAATTGTCAAGGCATTTATAAAGTCATTAATAAGAAGTCAGGAGTTTCTCAGCTAATAATTAAGTCATTTATAAAGTTTTTTTTTTTACCACAATCCATCATTTTTTAAATTATAAATGTTAATATGTTGTTGATAAGATAGATTTTTGTCCAGCAGCTCTTTTCCAGAAGGTCAGAGGTTCCTGATGAACTAACAAGCTAAAAAGAAAAGTAAAGTGTCCTGCTAGAAGAAGATAAACGCCAGCTAAAGGGATTTTTCACAACCTGGCAACCCAAAAGTTGATCTTAGTGTTCTCATATTTGATTCACAAACTACCCAGCAGTTAATAAAGAAATTGAAAAAAGCTCCACCTTTACCAGCTGCAACATTAAAGTGATGTAACCATTAATGCATCTATAATTATAATCCAATATAATGTATTATTCATTATTGTACATTATTCTGAAATGGGCCATTCTGCATAATGAGTACCTTTATCTTTTATACTTCGATATGTGGCACTTGGCTATATTAATAAATATTTTATTGTTGTTGTTGTAGTTGTCTGTGTATGCCCAGTACACATACTGTACTGTACAAACATTATGAAACATAAAAGTCTCCTTGACAAAAACAATGAGGGCGTGCTCTCATTTCGCTGACATTACCATTATAGAAAAACCTGTGGTTTTAAAATGGCTCACAGGCTGAGTAGCAGTGACTGTGGCCAACCTGCCTGCACTAAACCACAGGTCATGAGGAAATGCTCTATAAGATACAATCGCATGTATTTCCGAAGAAAGTGCAGGTATAATGAAACTGACCTTATACAGTATAGCTCCTTGGATTCACTTGGACAAGTTAATTTGAAGAATCAATATAGTGTTAAAAAGTCAAAAAGAAGGCCTGAATCCTATTGATCAAATGTGACAGAGTGAAGAAATTTCTGTTTATATGAGACCCTCACGTGAATGTGACATTACAGAGAAGAAACAGAAACACCACTTTCCTCTTCTCTCAGTGGACACCTCCTCCTAACACAGTCACATGTTGACAGCCCTCACACCACTGCCAGTGTCGCCTGCGGACAGCGCTTTATCTGTGAGCCCTCCCTCCTCTGTCTTCCAACATCTAGTTTATGAGTGCGACAACACAGCCATTTGAAAGAGAACAGAAGGACCGGTGGCCCTCAACCTCACTTTTTCATTTCCTCCTTCACCAGAAACCAACATCAAGAATATGTCTGACGCTATTTGTATTGTGGGTTCGTTGTTCGGTGAGTGGTGTACTATATGTGTTTTGTCAGTGAATGATTGTAGCAATGATACTATAACAAGTGTTGTTATTACCAGTATGTGAAGTTTTATTAACTCTTTGTCTTTCAGGATCTGCACAAGGACAGCAAGGTATCTAACTTTCCTTTTGCTCCTGTCAGATGCTGGAATATGATGGCTGTGTGCTTTAGTTTTGTGTTACAACCCTATGTCTTCTCTCTTTCACAGAATGTGGTTCCTGTTACATGATAAATATGGGGTCTGTAATGGGCATTATCGCCTCTGATATTATCTTGACCATTTTCATCACCATTTCTGTGTTCTGTTTTGCAACTCACCACAAGAGAAGGAGGGAATGGGATTCTCATGATGGTGAGCACTAACTCTGTGTGTATTCCTGCCAATTTGTGAGTATGCTGGGGGGTAATATGGAAGGTGGGCAGTAACTTCTAACTCTTTTCAAATGTTTAGCGGGTAAAAGAAATCTGCCATCATCAATATCAAAGAAAATCGCAACTGAGGTCACAGAATCTCCCTACCAGGTAAAGCAGAACATTATTATTTATTCAAGCCTCAAAAACAATAAATATGAAAATTGTTTTATTGTATTTATATATTTTTTGTGTTTCCATGATGAACTGCTTTGACTTTTTGTAGGAGTTACACGGAGTCCAGTCAGATGTGTACAGTGAGCTTCGTCACTTTAGGAAATGAAACAACTATAAAAATCTCATCATGTCTTGTCTGTAATTATTTTCTCAAGCTATAACTGAACCACACACTCTTCTACATACATCTTGCTTTTCCACTTATAATGCTGCAGCATTATAGGTAATAACATACACATATATACATGTATTTAGCATGTAATTGATTCATTGAGTACTGTGTTGTGCCAAATGCGATGTTCCCTGTATCACATTCTTGTTTTTTTTTTGTAAATCTTAAGCTGTCTTAAAATATGTATTTGTATTTAACTAATTATAAATTAAACCACATTTTAAAACCAAGGAAATGAAAAAGATCCATTCTTTACATTTTCATTCTTTTTGTATTTATAATTCAGGTGATTCCTTACACATTTTCACATTACAGTGAACATATACAAAGACTTCAGATATTGAGATAAAAGCAACACATTTCAGGCTCAGGTAGACTCAATTCTAAATCATCAAAAATTCTGACATTTTTGACACCACAATCTTCGCACTAAATATCACGCTGCAGCAACTTACTCTGTTTAACCAGTTTCCTCGAGTAAGCATAACACAAAATTGTCAAAACCTCTTTATAACTTAAATTTGTTCACATGATCACATAACAAAAAATACATGTAAAAAATCTAAATTTGGATGAAAAAGTCCCAGAAGCAACTGTATTTGGAAGCAGCCTGTCTGCCTCCTATGACTCAACAGATGGCGGCCCCTGACTCATTATGAGGAAGAAATAGAATCTGAAAAAAGAGAGGAAAAAACAATTGGTATTCAACATTACATTCATACCAGATGGATAACAAAGCAAGATCTAGGAGACCGTTTTATCTTCTCTTTAGACAAGGATCAAATGTAACTAATTGAAATGTGCATTATGTGGTAAACATAACAGCATGTCATGGAGTTGTTTCCTAAGCCGGGCTGGGTGGATAGAGATATAAGCAGAAAACATTTGTCTGATTCAAATGCAGAGGAAACAGACCTTTGTACGATCATCAGGAGGCTCGGCTCTTGGCTGGAACAGACAAGCTACTGGGCATGTGCTCTGGAGGTGCTACAGCACACGTGAAACAGAGGATTACGAGAACTGACAGATCTTTTAGGGAAGCAGTCACTTTCTGTATTTGTAATCAAACAATGTCATTACAATATTCACTAGGGGAAGAAAAAACAGTCACTACCTATTGGAGGAGTTTCAGAGCTGATAAATTCTCTGGTTTCTGTGGGGATATTAAAACCAATTACTCAGCCTTTGATTACCCAGTTCATAATTATTGGATTTTGTTTTATGAAATGTAAATTATCTGGTCTTACCATCATAGTCTGTATCTCCTCTGTTGCCCACTGGAGCAGGTCTGCCATTGTTGTCCTCCAAACTATCCCAATCCAGCAGTTCTCTGCTTTGGCCTGGGGCCAACATACCAGGGGCCAACATACCATTTAACCCATTAACTCTTCCTGGTGTTGCCTTTCTTTGGACATTGGTGCCTAGACTGGTCACTCGGTCTACGCTTAAACGGACAACTTGTTTTCCTGACACATCTTCAGCCTCCTGAGCATCCACCGTCATCCCATCCTCACTGTTAAGATCAGTCCGCTCTCTGCTTGCTTGGTGTGGCCTGTGTGGCCCACTGTGCTCTCTGCTCCCCTGGTCCAGAACCATCTGCCCCATATTGTCTTGGTCCACTCCTGTGTTCCTCCTTGATGGTGACTTATCTTTCTCCACAACTTTGGGAATCATGATCTCATGGCTGTCAAGGTTGTTGAATGCATCTGGAAAGAGTAAAAGTTATTTCCACAACAGCTGCATTATTATAAACACTGGGATGTTAGTTTTAACTTGAATTTAAGGTTCTGCACCTCTGCTGTCACCTCCGTTTTTATCAGATACTTCAGGTTTTGAAACATTAGGTTTTATTTATATGAAATTAAATACACTTGTATGTGAAATAAAGCCCACATACCTGTAAATCCATTGGCATCAAAACTCTCTGTAGATTTTGCCTCTGACATATCTGCCGTTTTGTATTTTGATTTGTGGCATGTGTAATACCAAATCAAAAGACAATTTGGAAAATAAAGTGATGATTTAGTTATTTATATATATATGTATATATATACACACACACACAGTATAATCCACTGTGTACTTATTTCATTCAACAGGAAAAAGGCACAAGAAATTACCTTCAGAGTCTTGCTCTTTCACAGATTTACTTGGAGGGTTTCTATATGCTGCAGACGTGAGAAAATACATGGTGATAATAACTGGGTTGGTTGTATGTAAGATCAGATAATGTCAAAAGTGTTTGCTACAGTACACCCTGAAGATTAAGCTAAACGATTAAGCAACACAAATACCATATATCTCGCTGTTCTGTTAGTTTCTCTTTTGTGACCTGGTCTTCATTTATGTTCTTAGGGAACAAAAAGTACTTTGAGGATCTGGTGAGATGAGCTGTCCACATGGGATATACTTTGACCTTCCTGTTTTAAAACTGAATATATCTCACTCTGTCTGATAGTAGCATTTTGAATCACAGACCTGTTATGTCTGCTGGTACGGTCCTTTCAGTAGATGTGGCAAATGCATCTATAACAACAGTAATGAACAGCTTACTGATAAAAGTTTACAGTAGTCGTTTAAACAGTTATTCATCTGATTTCAAAAAGCAGAAGTAGGACTATTTTGCATTTGCAAAAACATAAAATAACATAAAAATTACATAAATAATCTCACCATTTAGCAAGCTTAATGCGTTTTCTCTTCGGGCTTGAAAAGAAAGAAAGAAAACGTGTTATCTGTCCTATTTAATACATTATAAACATGCATTACAAAAAGCTCAATACAACATTTGATTATTTTTTTTCTCTCTCCAACGTGGTTTACCTCTGATTGGGGCTGTTACCACCATAGTTGCAAACGGAATAAATACATAACACATGAAGCTGAAACAAACAAAACAACAATTAATTCAAGGCTGAAATGCATGTTTATATCAAATTTTATGGTGTTATCAATTAAAAGACATTTCAGTGACAGATGTTTGAAAAGACAAATATCTATTAGACAAAATTAAAAAACTTACAACTTCATTGTTGACTTTGGTCTCCAGCTGTGTCTACTGTGTCAAGCAAGAGTGCTGTTAGGCTTTTATGTGTGCCGCTTTATCCTGATTTTCCACCTTTAATAGGTCTTGCCCTAGTTAATTATAGATTCCGACCAGATGTACCAGATTGAGTTGCAGTCAAAGACTACTTCTGTGTGTTTAACAGTGCGTAACTTGCAGGCAGAGGAGCAACAATTTGGCTACAGGATAAGTTTACAAGGGCCTATTCATTATAGCAAATCAAGATGAAAAGAAATGTTGTCAACATTCAAAGTCACAGAAAGGATTACTCTTTCTCTCCATTATGTATTGATTACAGGTGGTTGGTTACTTCAGGAAAATGCCCCAGGCTTTTTCTATGACTGTAGCCTTTTAAATGATGCCACAGAACATGTATTGTTTTCTGTCACTATTTCACCATTGTCCGTTTACCCAGTGAGACCCTATATTTTGCCTAAACAAAGACCTTTTTAAAACAGGCCCTGCTGAGCATTAGTCTATAGAAATGTCTCTTGGTAGAAATATCCTGAAATGGAGCTCACAGGAATGCAGTAATCAGGTGATGAAAAGCAATGAGTTATGAAACTATTTGAATTGCAATCTCATGTGTGTACCTTCTGTACTCCTACTACTGTATAGAAATGTAAGTTACGTAACCCCACTGAATAATATCTGCCCTCAATAATCTTATATCAGGGCCTGTGGTAGTGAAATGTGCACGCTGCTTGCGTGAGCGTGGGACAAATGAGATCCACTAACATGTCGTTTTTTTTTTTTTTTTTAAATAACTAACAAAGCATATGCACATAAAAGTTTCTGCTCCTGTCAGACCTGTTGGTGGCAGATGGAGCTACAATCTCCCCCATGAAAATGAAAAGGGAGAGCGCCCTCTGCGGGAAAGGCTATTCGCACTAAGCTCTTGATCCCAAGCATCGCCATATTGACGTCCCAACAACGCTGAGAGGTAATCGCGTTATTTAACCACAAATCGTCGCAGGTTTGGATCCGCCGTTGAGTGTTTTATGTGTGAGGAAAAGCCGGGAACAAGCAGCGCACCCGCGGCGCCTTTCTGCCGCTCGACCACAGTGTTTGTAGGGTGTTTTTTCAAGGCGTTGTCAGCCAGTTGCCTCGCCAGCCAGCAGGCTATTCACTCCCCTAGCGTGCTAGCCTAGCACTTTTTAGCTTTAGGAAATGTCTTTTTCGAAGCTTGACGTTTAGCTCTACATTAATAATGACCGCTGGAATTATTATTGTTTTTTATTTTTTTGGGCCATTTTGACGCGGCTTGTTTATGTCTTCCCGTCACAGTCCCATAATGGGCTCGAGGGCTAGTTGTGACTTTCCAACCGGCTTTTCCCTCTGCTGTTGACGAGCTAATGCTAACTAGCTAGCAGCCCAACCAGCTGCCCGGTTCGCCTGAGAGCTAGCTGTTAGCTCCACTGCTCCTGTGCAGGCCTTGGGCCACAGAGGGTTTGTGCGTACGCTCACCTTTTCATTAAAGTACTAAGCGGGCAAACTGGCTGTAACTGAACGAGCGTTTCGCACCAGAGAGAGCATTTGTCGATTGGATGCGTCTCCTAAACAGATTAATTTAATGAAGCCTTACTAGCTGTGTTGGCTGGCATACGTTAGCTCACATAGTTTGCTCATGTTTGCTTAATTGACAGCATTGATTTTAATCAACCTACTTTGTGCCTATTTTCAACAGGAGATACTGCCTTGGTGTAGCCCCCAGTGATGACTGTATTGAACCCTGTACCTCCTGATTAGACTGGTTGGATGCCCCCATTTAACATTCAGGTTTTTATCTTTCACACGCCACCATATTTAGACACACTAGACACCAATCGTTTAGTTTGAGTAGATTGTTTTATGTTATGTCTGTTATTTAAACTATTAACAGTTTTTGCTGCCTTCCCGTGGCACATGAGAAACATTTGTATTTTTATTTGAAACTCTCTTATTCAGATCAACATCCTGTGAGCCAGTCGGGGAACGTTTTCAAGTTAAAATGTCTCCTAAACTTTGATGAACATTTCTCAGTTCTGCATATGAATGGCTGGGCCGTAGTAGACTAACTGTGTGTTTTCTATCTGTATGCCTATGTAGCTTTCTTACCATAAAGGCATCTCAACTGCTCCTGTTTCGATTCATCTATCACCATCATCCTGGAGGGAACCTCCCAGGTATTGTGTTGTCTCACAATACATTTTTAGTTTAACGATGTCCTTGAGTATAAACCATTGCACACAAAATGCTTTTGAATTGCCTGTTTTCTCAGTTGTATCTATTTTTGCTGTGATTTTTAAGTAACTACATTTTTTGATTTTGTTTGTTTCGTATTAGGAGATTTAGAGAAGATCCTGTGTAGAATATGTCTGGCCCTGTTCCAAGCCGCTCTCGAGTTTACCCTGATGTAAACACACAGAGACCTCGGGAATATTGGGACTATGAGTCCCATGTTGTTGAATGGGGGTAAGGCAAAGGGGAATTGTTGGCATATTTTGTTTTGCTTTGTTGGGTAAGCATTCTGAGCGTTGTTCACCGTGGCGTTTTGTTTTTTTAGGAACCAAGACGACTATCAGCTAGTCAGAAAACTAGGCAGAGGCAAATATAGTGAAGTGTTTGAAGCCATAAACATCACAAACAATGAAAAAGTGGTCGTCAAAATACTGAAGGTATGGAGATAGTCACTTGATTATCCTGATAATTCATATGTTGTGCAAATGTTTTTTTTTTTTTTTTTTAGTAAAACACAGTCATAATTTTGTCACTTCACTGGAGATTTTATTTACCTCACGAGACTATTCCTGTTCACAGCCGGTCAAGAAAAAGAAAATCAAGAGAGAAATAAAGATCCTGGAAAATCTGCGGGGTGGCCCAAATATCATCTCACTGTTAGATATCGTCAAGGATCCTGTGGTAATTTTGTTCTCTTTTTTGCACTGTAACAATTTAGGACTTTTATATGTACAAAGTATCATACATAAACGCGCATGTACTTTTTTTTTTTTTTTTTTCTCTTTAGTCCCGAACTCCTGCTCTGGTCTTTGAACATGTGAACAACACAGACTTCAAGGTAAAGATCTGTGCTTTTTTTGTAATTTGGGATATGCTAATACTAAATAATTGTTTTCAAATGACTCATACATTTTTATTTTTTACAGCAATTGTATCAAACCCTATCTGACTTTGACATACGGTTCTACATGTACGAAATCTTAAAGGTAAGAAACAGCTTTTGGTACACTCGATTTGAATCTATTTTAATCTTCGCTGGTTGTTTAATATTTGCCGGAAACATTATATTGAACTCTAGTTCCATCAGTTCAGCATTCAGTATATACTCTTAACATGTTTTTATTTTTATTTTTTACCTGATAGGCTCTGGATTACTGCCACAGTATGGGGATAATGCACAGAGATGTCAAGCCACACAATGTAATGATTGATCATGAACACAGAAAGGTATTGTCTCACATGCTGACCATTTATCCTCATGTCTTTGCTGTGACACCTGCTTATCACAACTTTTTTAAAATGCACTCAACAAAATTTTTTAAACTTCCAGCTCCGCCTAATCGATTGGGGTTTGGCAGAGTTTTACCACCCAAACCAGGAATACAACGTGAGAGTGGCATCCAGGTACTTCAAAGGACCTGAACTGCTGGTAGACTACCAGGTGAAACTCCTATACTCTTCCTCTACATATTTAGTCATGCCAGTTTTACACAAGTTGTTCAAAATGGTAGTTAGGATTATATATTATTAAAGAAGACAGAATTGATTATTTTTTAAATGCAGTCATGAAACCAGTTCAAGCTTTTTCACTTCTCTGTATTATTTGTAGATGTATGACTACAGCTTGGACATGTGGAGTTTGGGGTGCATGCTCGCCAGCATGATCTTCAGAAAGGAACCTTTCTTTCACGGCCATGACAACTATGATCAGGTATGAAGAATAAGGTCTTTTTAACATATTTTTAATGAAGTATTTTGTGTATGTGGTCACAAACCTGTGGCCTAAAGAGAGCAGTGTCTGTGGCTGTATTTATTTTCAAGATTGCATAATATACAGTATTGTTAGTTTTACACAGTCAAACCACATTCTTCTTGGACTGAATAGTTGGCCACATAGCAGCGCTGCTGGAGCACCTGGGATTTTATGTCTTTCTCAAAGTTATCTCAGCAGTTAGTGAGCGAGGGTAGACATTTATTATTAAGTTTTGGGGAGTTTGGTGTATTGAATGTAAAACCAAAGGGGTGAAAGTAGGGCTGTACCAGTAGACATGGGTCATAACACATTTTACTTCCCTGGATGGTGTCATTTGTGTTATGGACTTTCCCTACCTTCGCTGTAACATTGAACACAGCATTTCCAGTTCATTCCATGGCTCATTTGGGCTTGTATTTCTTTAAGCCTATGTGACACTGCGGTTGAAATGATATTTCAATTCTACTGGTACACAATTACAACTGTTGATTTTAACATTTTATTTTTCAACTAATCATCTCTTACAACTTCCACACCGTGCTCAGAGATTGAACTCTATTTCTCTATTAATCGGGTGTATAATTAGTGTATAATTATTGTAAATCAATTACTGTATTGCACTCAGCAAAAAACTTTTTTGTTTTGGTTGTTAAATGAAGCAAAGCGTGTTGTCATCGCAATACAAAATGAAACAAAATTATCCAACGTAGTTTAATAATGTTAATGTTGCAGATGAGTATAGGCAATGAAACCTACCAATTACAGAGGGTTGTCCACTGGTTCAGTTAGGTTTGGCTCAAACTGTACAGATATTTAATGAATCCTGCACATTCCTAATTTAACAAGATTTTTATTCCTATATCATTAGTCTCCCACAATTGCCTCATTATTGACAATGTATACCCTCCATACAAACCCACTACCTAATTCACTAAAACACTATGAACTGGAATGGAATCCATACCCCTCAATCCCCTTCATATGATTTGACAAATTCCCAACTGTACTCTTTTAATTGTTGGATTATGTTTCTTCTTACTTGCAGCTTGTGCGAATTGCAAAAGTACTCGGCACTGAGGACCTGTACGACTACATTGACAAGTACAACATTGAATTGGATCCACGATTCAATGACATCCTCGGAAGGTAAAACATTGCAGCTGTTTGACCTCCGTGAAGTATCACTGAATGTTTTGACCAAGATTTTGGTCCACATTAACACTTGGTTTGTTCTCTAGACACTCCCGCAAAAGGTGGGAGAGGTTTGTGCACAGTGAGAACCAGCACCTGGTCAGCACAGAGGCTCTAGACTTCCTGGACAAACTGCTGCGCTATGACCATCAAGCCCGCCTCACGGCCAGAGAGGCCATGGATCATCCCTACTTCTGTAAGTGTTGTTTTTTCCTGTATTTTTTTATTACCCTGTCTGCATCTCGGCTTGATTGTGTTAACACACGCATTTGGTTTATGAGGCGCTCATATCCTCTTTTTGTTCTCAGATCCCATCGTTAAAGATCAGGGAAGGGGGGCCACTCCTGGAGGGATGGCTGCCAGCTCAACACCAGTCAGCTCCTCAAGTATGATGGCCGGTAAGTTATCTTGCACAGAATAAAAGGCCCTTTTATTTAAGAAAGTAATATCTCTTATTTGCAGTCAAAGAGTCAGATTGTGAAAGGCTGCATAGAAAGTTACATCTGTAATCTGACCATTTTGGGGGGCTTCAAATAAGAGATCAAACTTTATTTGCAGCCAAAGAAATGGTCAGATTGTTAAAGGACCATCGGAAAATGGCTGCAAAGAAAGTTGTATCACAATCTTGACTGTTTCTTTGGCTGCAATCAAAGTTATAATTCTAATTTGAGATTGTGATGACGTGTAAATATGACCCATAACCAAATGATTGATGAGCCCCCTTGTCTCTCCTAGGCATCACCTCAATGTCCTCCTCACAGCCACTGGCTAACATTGCTGGATCACCTGTCATCTCTGCTCCCAACACTCTGGCCACACAAGTCCCTGCAGCCACCGGGGCTCAACCCTGAAGCCACTTCCTTACCCGTGTTTATGTGTGCTCATGGCCATGTCCTGCCTAGCTCTCACTGCGGCCCAGGGCCATGGCTCCCCTTTTTATGTTGAAAATAACAAAGAAGAAGATTTAAATTGCTTTTCACATTCAGTTATATTTTGACACCTGGACTTGACAGAAATGTATTGTTGCACCTGTCAGGATTATTAGAATTAATTTGGGTGTGTTATTTGACAATGCCATTGTCTAGAAATTCTAATAAGATGTAGACATGAAGAGAATGGATAATAAAATTTATTTTGTATGTTCCAAATATACAGTCTTGCTTGAAACTGTTTGATGGGGATCCTGCTGTATTACACTGTGAAACTTTCACACGACTTCACAAAACAGAGTCAGGAATCTGGTGTGCCCCACCTAACAGTGCTCGCTGGTTGCACACGATGTAATGTGCAGGAGTTGTTGGTGTTGAAGTTGTTAGATGCTATAATTCTTTAATTGGACTTTTGTAGATATTCTACAGTTACTGTCAGGTTGCATGCACCCAATGCTGAGTATCACAGGGTCAATAGTTTGCCAATTTTATGTTATTTTCACTTCTATATGTGTATGTATGTGTTCATGTTTGTTTTTTATGAAGTCTCTTACACATGATTTTGATTACATAGACAATTTTGTAACTTTTTGTTTTATGTTGGGAGGAGTCATCACCTACAAAAACAACTTCAAAAATAAACAATTTAAACAGGGTTTTGCAGGCACTACATGTTATTGAGTATACCGTCTGTCGACTGGTTGCGTTGGCAATATGAGTGAATTTAAGGCAGGGCAGCATAGCCAGCATTTCCCACAAGACAATTTTCCTTTGATAATGAATGAAATTTAGCAACAAATTATTTACGGTGTGTTTATAACAAAGTGGATTCCCCAGCTTTTTTATCTCTGTGTTCACACATTCACATCTTTTCTGTTTTGGTTAACTTGGAGAAAGTGAGTATGCAATGCATATGTCCTTAATCATTTTCTACATTTTGAATTTTGGAGGCATCAAGCCTTCAGCTTGAAAAGGATAAAAGCTGAATGTTTGAATAAGAGCAGTGAACCACATTCAGAGCACACCTGTCTGTGATGGCCAAAATGGGATGGTGGGTGTCTACATGTACACCAAAGATCATAATAGACTCCAAGTAATTACAATAAAGTGGAAAGTAGTCTGCATGACTCACATGCATGATGTTCTCTGTTGAAAAAAATGTGCCAAAAACTATCCAGGTTGTTCCCAGAGGCTTAACAAAGGTTTAACAAATTCCACACACGGATGACTCCTGCCATTACATATGCAAACGGGTCTATAGTCAAGAGGTCAAATGTCAGTTATGTACAACTCTGCATTTTAAGACCATTTCCATTCACACTCATTGACAAGGAAAGTGCTGCTTGTATGCTACTGTCCCACAAGGATTAAACCTGTACCGAACACAGCAACCATATAATCATTAAATTTCAACCAACTATCTAGTAAATCCACAATTTATATACAGACAACTGAAACTGTAGCATTAGAGGTGTTTCTAGATGCAGTTTGGCCATTCGGAATCATGCTGCATTCAGGTGCTTCTTATATGTTGGAAATCACACATACTAAAAACTTCTCGTGTTTAGTTGCTTTTGGTGGGCTTATTATTGTTAACAATAAACATAAATGTCATGTATTTTATCTTATGAATCAAGAGATACTAATACAGGGCTACATTGTCCTGCAGCTGCAAGACCACGCGGGCATTTATCGGGTCAAATGTCAGTGTAAATTGCAAGATGTCATTGTAAGTAATTGAAGAACTTTATTATTTGTATATTTAAGATGGAAAGGTAGCAATGCACAAAATACTAGATGACGATGTTAATCAGGAACAACAACAACAACAAAAAAATGTTAAGTACAGATTTGTTTACATATTTCCGATAGTCATAAAGGCAGCATTGGTCGCGCCTGCTATGGCACGCCTCGGCTGCAGTAGGCTAGCGCTCAGTTCAGCTGTTTGTAAAAATTGTCTATCGCAATTACAAAATGGGAAAGGTAGCCTTAATCTCGCTTGTAATAGCGGCCTTATCGGTGCTGCTCGGAGAGAGGATTGTCAACTTCAGGTAAAAAGCAACCCCGTTAATGTTGAAACGATACGGCTATGTTTCTGCGTTTGTTTCCGAGTTTTTTCTTTAGGGAAAAAAAAAGTTGTGTTGTGGCCACCTGCCCTAATTTAACTTCTGTGTGGGAAACGTTGCAGGAAAATCACCCTCGCTTCAAGGGAGCTGGTCCTGAATCACCTCCCCAACTGTGTCGCACTCAAAAATCTGGGTAAGTAACGCCAGAAGAAGAAGAAAATGCAGCACAGACTTTCAGTTAAACATCAGAGATCATTGAAGTTAACTGTGCAATTATCGTGCTTTCAGATTATGGCTCAGAGGACATAACGATCCTTGGAAACGGGCTTGCCTTTATCAGCACTGTGAGTATGCTATTTGAGTTGAAGAGCAGCCAAATGTACGCTGCTGAGGTTAAACAAACCTATAATAGAAAACAACTCAGAAAAGTCATCTTTTTCCTTTCAATAAAACGATTCTTATGCCCAGACCATCTTCCATCTGTTCGACTTGTAAAAAATTAGTTAAGTCAGGGCCTTAAACGATTAGTCAAATGTCAATCAACTAATTGATTAATTGACTTTGTTGCAGCTTTGTTATTGATATGCTCAACATAGCCTCAGATGAATGTTTGTTTAATCATTCCAATGATCTCCAAAGTTTTTTTAAAAATCCTTCCTGATCCCACTTATATTAAAACCGCATGAACTTTCCATAAAAGTCAATTGGTTTGTCTCCTTTTCTCTTAAAGTGTACTTGCAGCGTCTCTTAAATTGCAGAAAAAGCTTTAATTTAGTTACTTGGGAGGGAAAAAGCCTCTTAAACAAGGGCTATGCCACTAAATCTGGGCTAAGGTCGCATCCTTTCCAATCTACTGTCCCTGATCAAAGGTGATTTTTATTTTTACTTCAAGTATGGTGTCATAATTTATTGTGCAATGCTTTTTTATAGTCTACAATTTTAAAATATTTTTAATATCTCAAGGGTCTGAAGTATCCTGGAATGCCATCCTCAGAGGTGATAGGAAAGATCTTCTCCCTCGATATGCAAGATCCCCGGATGAAACCAGTGGAGCTGCGCATGCCGAGAAACTTTGATCTGGAATCATTCAACCCTCATGGCATCAGTGTATACACCGACCCAAGTGGTAAAAGCTCTTCTCACTTCAGTGTGGTTGCACACATGTCACACACAAGCCTCTACAATATAGCACCTAAAGGGCAAAAAGCCTAGTCCAGTGGCTTTCTACTACTTTTTCAATTAGATCCAGATTTAACAACATTCATATTTATCAACACATATACATCAATGGCACATATAAATTACTAATTTCATTTTCAGTTCAACTGACTGTTTAACTACTGAAGACAGTTTATATTCCATGTAAGTGGTGTTTGTACGAAAAATGCTCGGGAATCTTTTTGAAAGGAAAATCTACAGGTGTGATTGATGCATTCCTAACCAGTTCAGAAGAAAAGTCTTAAACTACTGCAGAGTGTAGCAGTTTAGACCTCCAACAACACTCGAGCTGTGTATTCTCATTGTAGCGTTGAGAAGTAATGCATGTCCCTCTACTTTCACACACACACACACACACACACACACACACACACACACACACACACACACACTGCCAGTACTTTTATTTACTTACAATGCTTTCCTTTTCCTTGTTTCTCATCAGATGACACAATATACCTGTTTGTTGTCAATCATCCTGAACACAAAAGCCAAGTAGAGCTGTTCAAATTCATTGAGGACGACCTCTCCCTGTTGCATCTGAAAACCATCAAACACGAACTTCTCTACAGGTACAGTATGGTGACAAATTTAAATTGTACCTACCATGAACTGCGCTTGAGATTTAATGAATAGGGAGATGTGGTCAGTCTGCAACAATATTTGTAAAACTATCCCATGTTATAATGTATTTATATTAAAAAAAAAACATGCATATTGTGATTAATTATTGTATATAATAAAAATAATTTTTCAATTCTGATTTATCTTTCCAGTGTAAACGATATCGTTGCAGTGGGAGTTGATAGCTTCTATGCAACCAATGATCACTACTTTACCCATGAAATCCTTAAAGGTTTCGTGGAGCCTCTTTTGGCTCAGCCCTGGGCTAATGTTATGTACTACAGTCCTGAGGAAGTAAAAGTGGTCTCTGAGGGATATTACATGGCAAATGGCATCAATATCTCACCAGACAAAAGGTAAGAATGATGTGCAGGGCTATGCCTATGGTCATTCATGCTTCAAGTGTCTGAATTTCTTCATTTTGATATTCTTTTTCATTTATAGGCATATATATGTGGTAGATGTATTTGAACACAATGTGCATGTGTTGGAGCGGAAAGAAGACAATGCATTGGTCTCTGTGAAGGTAAATAATTCTAAATTTCAGTAATATGAAAGTGCACAGAGTTAATTTCAAGAATCAGTTTTTCCACTGATGAATTAGTATGCTTTATCAGCTTTAATAATTTATACTTTTTTTATTATATTATACTACACAATACTAGTGTGTAAAGTGTAATAAGTAAGTTAAGTTGACAACATTAGGGCTGGGGAGTATGGGTGAATTTAATGTCATGATATTAATCACCATTAGTGATGATAGTTTCCCAATATAAATATGACAGTATGGCTAATGTATGCTAAATAAAAAATATAAAATAATGAAATTGATGTTAATTTCAGTTAACTTTGTTCCACTATACTGGACACAGTTCTTCACTTTAAACAAAAACTTAAATAACTAAAATAGTTATTTAAGTTAATTTTAATGCAAAGAAAGTTTCCTTTAAAGGCAATTTGCAGCATTATTTGAATATTTCTTGTTTTACATTTTCCATACCATTTTAATGTTAATTGTGACTGTTTTTACATTAATCTGCAATGATGGACATTTCTTTATGTCAAATGGAGTTGGTAAAGGCTATTTCTGTAAACTAATAGTTATTTTACTGGAGGTAACTTGAAGTGTAGTGTAGTTGCATTGATTTTATTTCAGACTCTTTACTTTGAAAGACAAATAAGAGTAGACACAAACAGCAAATATTCTTTGTGTAATGTGATTAAAGTGCAGCAAAACCAATATTCACTGATGCTAAACAGTAAGGGAAATAAGTAATCAAGACACCATGATGAATGTATAATTATAACCTTGTCTATGACACCTTTTACCAGTCTGTGGCTGTGGGTTCACTCTGTGACAACGTTGAAGTTGACCCTGAAACTGGTGACCTGTGGTTAGGCTGTCACCCTAATGGATGGAAAGCTTTCATGTTTGACCCCAAGGACCCACCTGGATCGGAGGTTTGTCTGTTCACTTTTACCAGACTGAGAGGCCTGACAACATTACAAAAACAGACTACAGTCCATTTTGCTGTATCTGCTATATTCTGCTTACCTCAACAGCTGATCTGAATAGTTACACTCACTGATTATGTTTTCTTCAGGTCATCCACATCCAGAACATCCACTCTGATCAGCCAGTGGTGACTCAGGTGTACGCTGACAACGGCCATGTGATCATGGCCTCCTCTGTTGCAGCTACCTATGGGGGAAAGTTGCTCATTGGCTCTGTTTTCCATAAAGCCTTGTGCTGTGATTTGAAGTAGGCAATGACTCTTTGACATATGGTTTTCAGTAAGCAGAAGAGTTTTTTTTTTTTTTTTTTTTTTTTTTTTTTAAAAAGCTTAATCAACATTTCAGGTAAAGAAAAGGAAATCAAGATTTACCTCTTTGCAAGACTCTCAATCAGACAAGGAAATGATCATTTGGATGATGGAAAAATGCTTTACACTGCTGTTCTAGACAGGATTTGATAATAGACCCAGAAAATATCTCCCCTACAAGGAGCTGGAGGCAGATAGGTGGATGGAGTTTACCTGATTTTAAAGTAATGAGCCCTGGGTACAGCAGCATATTTAAAAATGGTGTCAGACACAGAAGTTACTGTACTGCCCAGATACTTGAACCACTGTGAAATAAGTACTTGGAAAACAATATTTTCAATCAGATGTGTAAAAACTTCATAAAATTGCTATGCTGTGTATCGTGAAAATAATATTTTTCATTGGCCACCTGAAAATGTGAAGTCTTTACGTATGCACTGTTTGTTACTGAATGTTTTTACATGTTTCAGTTGCTATTCATGTTAACTGCTGTCACATTATATAGAGAGTCGTGCTGCAACTGTAGTTTGTTCTGTGGTTCAACAATTGTGCCCTATTGTACTCTATAAACAGTACAGTATTCATATTGCCCATATAACATCCTAATTGACTTTTTGTTGTTTTGATACATTTATGTATGTCAGTTGCCTTTAATGTTTTGTTCTTTTCTTCTTTAGGCCCAAATATTCTATTCTAAGGTGTGCTGACACACATTGAGTGTGATTAAGATCCCTAAATAAATACTTCATTCAATCAATACTGTGATGTCATTTTGGAATACCCCATCCATAAGGAGAACATGGGGTAGATGGTGCTTATTGCATACACACTTTGGCTCCATTTTTTTTTGTTGTAGTTTCCTGAGCTCTCTGGGCCACCGTAGAGATTACTGCTGTTACATGTTTCTGTTTTGGGGACTCTCACCCTCCAGTAACACACTAACGTGTCTATAAGTAAAAGAAAATAAGCATATACATAAAAGGCATGATAATTATGAAGGTAAAAAACACGTACTATGTGAATGTTGCAGCCAGAGACACAGCTGGACGCTGGGATGTAGCCTGCTACTTTAACTTGCAGTGATTTTACTTCTCCACTTTACAACAAAAACAAAGGAGCATGTTCGTTCTCTATAGTCCGCCAGCACGTTTTCTCTGCTGCTGAAAAACTACTATCTTACCACCACAAACTGCAATAAACAACCATCGAAAAGAAATTCTTCTTCTACTACTTCTGCTTCAAAACTTGCTAGACGTACTCAAAGGCACCACTTGATGGCGGAAGCCGTGCAGCATTCACAAACATGCATAAATTAGGCTACTAAATTATGAACATTAAGTAATTCACGTTTATAATTTAGTTAAAAAAAACAAGGAATATAAACAAGGATGTAACTGCAAATTGACCTGTTAGCTGAATTAAACTGAATTATACTTAAAAAAAAAAAAAAAAAAAAAGTGGGGTCCCTTATAAACAATATAAAACAGTTAACAGGAAATACCAAAACAGTAAACATAAACAAGTATCGATTAACCTCTCACATGTAGTCTATGTACAGGCTCACTATGTGTAAGTAGGCTAGTGATGGCCGTCGGCATCAACGATACACCCTCAGAGCCAGGATACAGTGGAGATGAAGGCTACCTGGTTACGGTGAGCAAACGCTACAAATTGAAGCAACTCAAGCGTATCCTTTGATGTCTAAACATGGCCGTCATGAAGAAAGCACTAGTTGCTGCTGTTGTCGCTGCCTTTGCAGCTTTCGTTGGACACAGATTTCTTAAACTAAAGTAAGTATTTTTAGGAGTAAATTAGAGATTATGGAGGCATAGTAGAGGTTTAGTAGGACTGTTTCTCAGTGTTGACAGCTGTTGTTTACTACAGTACTAGGTACAAGGTCAGGTATGGGTAAGCAGAAGGGAACAATTTACAAGTTTAGGCTATCATTACCCATACTTTGCTAATGGCACGGTTATAAACTATGGTAGCCTACAGTAGACTTCTGTTTTTGTTTTTCCTGTGAAAAGCTTTGTCATATTTAATTTTCTCTGCAGGGAAATGAGCCTTGCTTCCAGAGAAGTGCCTGTGAAACACCTCAACTGTCATTATTTAAAGAATATTGGTAGGCAGTCTTGGCTTTGTGTTCATGTCAGTGTCTTAAGTTTGGGAATTGCATTGTCAAAAATGTTCTGTAATTTAAACATGTTTCTGGACTTTGGCCATTTAGATGTAACATGTGATCATATGAGGAGTTTGAAGTCCACTTTACTGACAGTAGGTCAAGTGTCTGCAGTGTGGTAATGTGAGGGTGATAACATTTTATTTTGTTTTGTACAGAATATGGAGCAGAGGATATAACAACACTAAGAGATGGACTGGCCTTTCTAAGCACAGTATGTTATTAAAATGTTAACATAGTTGCATGAATCTACTACTGTGTCAATGCAGCTTCCTTAAATAATCCTCTACATTATGTCAAATTATGGGTCAGCAGTTTTAAATTAGCTGGCATAATTCAGGAAGAAGTCTTTGTGTAATGACCTCCTCAAGCAAAATCACAGATCTGCACCAACATCTTACATGCAGTGTTTTCCACTCAGGGGTTGAAGTATCCCGGAATACCTTCATTCTCTGATGAACCAGGGAAAATGTACGTTTTGGATCTGCTGCACCCAAAGCCAACGCCAGTGGAGCTGCAAATCAAAGGAGAGCTGGACCTCAGCTCTTTCAACCCTCATGGCATCAGTGTATACGTTGATGAAGCAGGTGAAGTACAAATCCGGTGCAACATCTCAACTATAGAACAAAGAAAAGAAAGGATCTGTGCATGAAATGATCACACTTAATTTGCTGAGGAGGAATCAAAAAAACCTTAACATGAAGAATTAGACACCTTTCACTGGTCATCATGACTTCATATGAATTTAATCAAGTGAACATTGCCTCTAATTGTAACAACTGAATTGTAAAAAAACAAAACAAAAAAAACCTGTATAACAATTAAGCCTCACACAAAATGCAAATTCATTCAAATATCTAAATTTTCAATTCAAGCAACATGTTGTATGATAGTCTGAAGCGAAAACATATACAGTATACTAAATGATAGATTGTAACTGTTGTTGAAGCTCTTCAACATTTAACCAACAACATTTAAACAATTTAACTAGGAAGCCAGTTTGTAAGAGGCACCACTGTTCAAACATTTTGTTAAATTAATTCACTACATCATTGCTTTTAAAATTGTTCACATGTATGTACACATTCACTAACATATCTACTATCCATTCTCAAAAGCCACAGTAGGAACTATGGACTTTCAACTATCTGGAGAAAGAATTTTTGCCAGTTTTTAGTGTATATACTTTAATACTGAAAACACAAGTCTTGGTCCAAAATTGTTCCAGTTTCTTTACATCAAAAGGAGGCGACCTGAAGATTTATTTTACTTACCAGACTTTGGAGGACCCCT
Organism: Macquaria australasica; assembly: GCA_005408345.1. NCBI lineage: Eukaryota > Metazoa > Chordata > Actinopteri > Centrarchiformes > Percichthyidae > Macquaria > Macquaria australasica. The sequence continues at coordinate 2,115,481 of SEMN01000030.1, read as the reverse complement.
GTATTTTATTTATTTATTTTTTTTCAGTTTTTTTTCCCCCAGAAAGTATGATTGAAAATAAAGTTTTTATGGATGTTTCTCCAATTTGAATTTTAGGAAGTGGACCACTGGAAAAACTTTTATTCATTATTTATGCTCTTCTTGAGCAGCTTTTGACTTAACAAAGTTACAAATTGGTTTACAGGGAAGGGCAGAGTAAAAACACAAAAACAACCAATTAAAAATAAGGCCAAAGCAAATACAAGTAATAAAAATGAACAACAAAAATATGAAACACAGTATACAGTAGTTTTTGTTGGTAGTGGCCAAGTCTGCCATTCACACAAGGTTACAGTTGGATTCACAGGAACCACAATGCAATCCAGTGTTAGTGTTTGTAATTTGATCTCATTGATATCAGAGTCACTGTTTACTGTTCACTCTCCCACAGCCATATCAGAGCTACTGCTAATGCAAACCCAACATTTCCTACTGCTGTTGCTTCACGTTAAAAGACTTCAACTGGACAAACACAGGGTGGCTTTTTTTGTGAAGCAGCCACAGGAAACGCAATGTGCTTGACACAGAGTTTAGCGTTAGGGTTGATCGTAATTGTTAAACATGTGTTTACAAAACAAGACAGCGGTCATTTTCTGGGACGTGTAGTGTTAAACCACACTTGCTGTTTCCATAGTAACCATGAGTGTTGCCAAATCAACCAAGACTGAAATCTTAAGGATTACAACTTCAAGTAAAACATAAAATTGCAATGGTGTGACAGGAATACCAGAACACTGGTCAAACTCTGACAGAAGCTTTTTTTTTTAAATTATTTTAAGTTCATCTGATCTTATGTGATGATATTCTAAAGGTAAAAGAGGAGAATAATGACAACACACAACACATTGCTGTTTGTTTGCAGATGACTCTGTGTACCTGTTTGTTGTCAATCACCCTCAGCACAAAAGCCAAGTAGAGATCTTTCACTTTGTTCAGGAGGACACACTTGTGCACCTAAAAACTATTACCCATCCCCTACTCCACAGGTATGTACTGGATAATAAACCCCTTCACACTATCACACATTTTACATTTGCCAATCTCTATGTGCTTTTTTTTATCATCATGTCTTTCAGTGTAAATGACATTGTTGCAGTCGGAGCAGAGAGCTTCTACGCCACAAATGATCACTACTTTCCCAATGATGCACTTCACTTTCTGACCATCACACTGGGTCTCGCCTGGTGTGATGTGGTGTACTACAGTCCAAAGGAAGTGAGGGTGGCAGCCGACGGCTTTCTGTCCTCAAATGGCATCAATATATCGCCTGACAAACGGTTATCATCAGTCACTGCATGTGCATGTTTCTTTTTAATTGAATGTAGTTCCACAGCAGTATGTTTCCTATGTAATGCTAAAATAATAAAATACCAATGCTGCTTTTTTTTTTTTACAGGTACATTTATGTGTCAGATATCATAGACCATGAGATAGACGTTTTTGAGAGAAAAGAAGGGGAACAATTAGTGTATGTTAAGGTAATGCAGTGTTTTCTTATTTTCTACCCTCAACAAAAAAATAATTGAAATAATAATTCAACATTTTGGTAAATACGCTTATTCACTTTCTTGCCGAGAGTAACATGAGATAATCAATACCGCTCTCATACTGGAGTGTGGTATCTTCTCATCCAACTCTCAGCAAGAAAACAAATAGGCGTATTTCCCAAAATGTCTAACTATATTTTAACATCACTGTTACTGTGCTTTTTCACACCTTAATCTTAAAAACAATATTTATACATGATTTACTCTCATTTACTGTATGATGTCCAACCAGTCTGTAGCTGTTGGGTCACTCTGTGATAACATCGAGGTGGACCACAAGACGGGTGACATATGGCTGGGTTGTCATCCAAATGGCATGAAGTTGTCAAAGTATGACCCTGAAGATCCACCTGGCTCCGAGGTTAGTGTTTTCTTTTTGTTTTTATTTTTTTTAATGAAATGATACAGTATATCAACATTGTCATTTGAATATAATTTTATTCATGTTTTCCTCCAGGTCATCCAGATCAAGAACATTCACTCAGATAAGCCGCTGGTGAGCCAGGAGTATGTTGATAACGGCCATGTGATCATGGCCTCCAGTGTAGCAGCTCCCTACGAGGGAAAGTTGCTAATTGGCACTGTTTTCCACAAAGCCCTGTGCTGTGATTTAAAATAATCTGTGTATTCTGTATCTATGATCGCAACTATTTAAAAATAGAAATGTAACAAAAGATTTGGAAGGATATGGGATGAAAAAAAATAAAATCTTGATTCACCAGTTGCAAAAGAAGATTAATGTTTTACCTGATACACCGACTGGCTCATTATGAGCAGCGAATAGTTGAGAAGTTGAATAAAATAATGTCATTACAAAGCAGGAAACCGTCTAACAGTGCAGCCTTATGCCGGCCTTACACCAAATGACTTTTCAAGCATTTTCACTGTCGCAGACAAATTTCCAATAAAATAAAATCATGAGAGTTTTGCTAGAGTTGTGGCGCACTCCCGTCATCTCGATCGTTAAGGTGGTCATAAAAATCAGTCTTTTTCTCGTCTTGACACGTTTAATATTATCGGTTGTTTTTAGTTTTTAGATTTGGCTCATGCAAATAGTAAAGTTCAATGATTAACATTGTCAGCAACCGGTAGGTGCGCTCTCACCAGCACCAAACAGGAAGCAGCAAACCGGGTATGGTAAAGGGGGGACTCCGGGGAGGCGCAAGAATGTAAACAACTCTCGGTTCTCTTGGACTGTGGAAAAGGAGGAGACACTGAACAACTCCACCATCTGGCTGGCTTAGAACTGGAGTTGGTCCCCGGACGGTGCCCAGTGGTTGCCCACTACTCCTAACACTTAGGATGGGTTAAATGCAGAGAATTGATTTACTACGGGGATCAATAAAGGATAACTTAACAAGAGTGCCTCTTTAAAGTGTCCTCCTGTTTCTGCTCCATTGTTCAACAGTTTTTCTTCTTGTACATTTCCAGCAGGAGCAGGATGGGAAATCATTTCCAAATCTAGTTGTAGTCTTGCAAATAGTGACCCTGCAAGATCCCCAGTCTTTGCAAAATCTTATAGTCTGAGTTAAAACTCTGTGACTTATAACACATTGTCTTGAGATGTGAGAGGATGTCAGTCTTTTAAAAGTCTTTTCAAAATCTTCGAGTCTATGGTAGGCATTAGTTTGTATCGAGTCATTTAGTGTAATCTTCAAAAAATTCAAATTTGTTTTCTTGACACATAACAGTATTTATGATACTTTCATATAAACCTTCTTCTCGCGACACAGCCTGACTGGTTCCACAATTTTGGTAACGGTAAAGGAAGTTTTAGAAAAGATCTTTTACCCTTTTTCATCTTTATTCATTAACACATCTCCCTCTGCTACCTTGGCTATTGTAAACCTAGTCCCCCCACCATCAGGATGCTGCACACATTCCTCTTCTGTAGCATCTTTGGTAGGTACAGTGAAGATGATACCATGAGCTTCTGAATCAAATGCACAACTGTCCTTGTTCTCATTATCCGTCCTCACACATTCTGCAGGTTCAGGGTCTCTTTTGTTTTCTTGTATTAGAGTATGGATGTCTTCTTGTTCGCCTTTGTCCACGACAGCATTTATGAACACTTCGCTAATACTGATCATGCGTCTGTGCCGAGGTGAGTGATCCAGGATCTGGATGTTGGTGGACAAGATGTCGCTGCAGCTCTTAGAGCGATTTATGTTGTCTGCAGGCTTTATTTTATGTGCTGTGGCTCCAATCGTCTTGATGACAGTGCAGTAGTCTTCCTCCTTTGGGAAGTTGAAGATGTCGATAGCGGTCATCTTTACATCTGGGTTGTGCTTGTCCTTTACAGGCTGGGGTTCCTCATTATAGAAGCGTCTGTGTCTGTGTCTTCTTTTCTTCAGCACCTTGTGAGCTTCCACTACCATGTTGACGTTCCAGCTGAAGAACAGAGACAGCCAAGCCAGGCCCAAGTAGATCCATAACTCTGCAAAAACTCTGTACAGTCTGGGGTAGTCTATGTTTGGATTTACACCTGAAACGAGAGTCGAGGCACCGGCATGACTTTTGTAACAAAGGATTGAACTAAACAAAAAGTTCAGACCCACAAATAACCTCAGGGAAACATTAACCTTAGATTAAATGAGTTACATTGTGCCATAAATAAAACCTACCTGCCACATAATCTCCAAAACCAACCGTTGTGAGTGTGATGAAAGAATAGTAGAGGCCTTCCAGGTAGGTCCATCCTTCCACAGTCATGAAAACAAATGGAGGGATCACCAGGTGCACCAACAGCCCCCATAACAGGAATAGGACTGTACAGGTTAACTGCACCTTTTTCTGACAGAAGGGAGAAAAACACATAACATCCTCATGTAATGTCAAAATGACTTGACGGAGCCGCCTTTTAATACAGTATTCAGACAAACACTAACTCCGGCTTTCTGTCAGATTCTTACCACTGAAACGCCTTTACGGATCAGAACCTGGGACAGACGTTTGGCCCGGTCTCCAAAGAATGAGCCCAGCTTGCTTATCCATACGAGACACAGGGGGATCCCACACAGACCGTACAGGATGCAGAACACGCGACCACTTTTAGTCCTGGGAGCAACATTACCAAAACCTGTAGATTACAAGAGGAAATATTAACGCACAACACTGAGATATTCAAGGAATATTTTATAAAGGTTTATACAAAGTAACTATTGGATTTATTAATGGTTAATAAGTCATTTATTAATCCTTTATGAATGGGAAATAAAGCAATATGGGTCAAATTTGGGTTGCCAGGTTGAAAAAAACAATTGGCTACTGGGTATCATCCTCTAGTATTACATGCTTTGTCTTTTTAACTTGCTTAGTCATTCATTTGGCAGGAAGACCTCTTCAATACAGTCCGATCACTTGCAAAGAATTCAGTTACGAAACCATTAATTACAAATGAACGTTTACAGCTGCAGATTTATTTCTTATATGTAAGACATCAAATGTGCCATTATTAATCAGGGTTGTCATCAAAGTGATTTCAAGAGCTGACAAAAGTTGCTTCTTTTTGTTCTTTATGACTAACGTATAAAGCATTATACATTATTTATCTAATTAAACAAAGTAGTATTGAGCTTTTTGTCTTTTTGTCTTTGCAAAATGCATTTATGAAATGGCTGGTTACTACTCTCACACATAAAATAAGTAAGTAAATAAATAACTACTGTGATATTACATAAGACCATTGTTTATTTTTGTGATCTAAATAATTCCAAATAATGTAAGTCACGTTGTTGTTTCAGTGTTACATTTTTAACCGTTTTGAATTAAATCAATTAACATAAAACTAATTTCAGCATGGATTATGTCAGTGCCAAATACTGTAGATCTCATACAAACCTATAGTGGTGACAATTGTGGAAGCAAAGATGACCGAGTTTCCCCAGTCCCACGTGTTGCGCTGTATTTCCCCGGTGATGGTCACACCTTGGCCTGCAGCCTCAGACACTATCTGGGAGGGGGAGTAAAAACAGCAACCCAGTCTCAACAAAAACCCATTCACAAACTAGCCTACTGTAACTTCTGCCGCTACTTCTCACTAACGACGCTGATAACAAACTTGCTGAACGCTTTTATTAGGGCTTACTCAAAATGATATCAAAGCCACAACTCGCGCAGCCATTAAAGCGGGACACACCTTGCCCAAAGATTTAAATAGTTGTGGTTGAAGGAGACGTGCTCCTTCACGCTCAGCACAGCACCGAGAACACCGCCGTGTGTTGTTGAAATCATGGATGCTCACCACGTTCCTGTGCTACAGCACATATGAACATCGCATTTTAACAAAAAGAACCTTTTAGTCGTTTCATTGTGGCATGGGTCCGCTTTCGCCAGACTAATTGTTGTTTGCAAAGCAGGAAAAACAGGTTCCGAGGTGTCCTGGTATGCAAATACAGCGAACTTCTCTTTTACTCTTAAAATGTCTAGGCTTACATTTGCTATGCGTATAGCCTACAGCCGGGGAGCATTGCTTGACTTCGTTACTTTTATCTAACAACTTTAAGAGAACTTTAGTTGGTTGGTCAATCTCTGCAAAGTTACATGCACTGAGTATAAGTTCGGATAGGCTAAATGGACAACTTATCTCTAACAGCCTTGTTTTTTTTTGTCTGCCATACCGTTAAAAACTGAGGGATTCATACCTCCAAAATCTCATCCAGACCTTCCTTTGTTAAGCAGGTATACTTGTTCAAAATCCCGTCCTTTTGTAGGATATATTGGTCTTTGGCTGACTTCCAGTTTGGCTCCTCAAGAATTTGGAATATTGCGGCCCCGATCGATAGGTAGAAAATAATACATGAAGTTAAAAATGGACCCGTATCAGCCATATTAAAGTCATAACTTCAGTCTTACGGCGCGGAGTAGCTCTTCCTAGCCAACTCCTACAGAGGGCTGTCTTTATCCTATACCCGATCTGCTTTCTTCCTGGTAAAACATAGTGGGTTGTAGCACACTGCTGCACACTGGGGACTGATGCAAACTCAGCTCCATTGTTAGACATTTCATCCGGCGCTGTAAAACTCATTTTTAACCTTTTATATAAATGACCCCGTTACTATCCTTTTGTAATAACCAGTGGGAAAATACAGAAACATCCCAGTTTCACAAAAGTATAAAAAAATAACTTTTTTTCACGTAAATGACATTAAATTGTCTTTGTGGATGCCACACTGACATATTCTTGCCTTATTTACAATATAAACATGGTAGGTGTATGTGTATAGATGCAATCTATCTGTCCTATTTTCCTTTCTTTCGTGGTTGCGCAATACTTGAATGAAGCAATTATAGAAACATTCAACAGGGGGCAACACGTCCTATAGGCCAGATATACACTTGTGTGTAAGTGTGCATGCATGTGTTTCAACTGGTGTGTGTTGGTGGTGACGGTTGCTCTTATCTTCGTGTGCGGGCATCCAGAAGGCTCTAGCTGAGTGTGTAAAGTTAATCATGCTGGGTGGATCCTGGCTGCTCAGCATGATAATGGAGGGAGGAGAGGTGTTACTTGGTTGAAGTACCAAGTATATTGGTACTGCAGTCTATCTATCTATCTATCTATCTATCTATCTATCTATCTATCTATCTATCTATCTATCTATCTATCTATCTATCTATCTATATATATACATTTAGCCTATCTATGAAAACAGAAGATAGATGAATAAATAAACAAATAACCAGTGTATTTCCTTGGATAAAAGTCAGGATATCTTGGCCTCTACTGCTTCAAGTTTGACCACTCTTTTTTTAATCTGTCTCTTGTGAGTCCCCCAACTTTATGGGAGTACAATAGTAATAAAAGTGGAGTACACCGTTAAGGCCAGATGCATTTGGCTAACCTACTGGGACAGTGCCAACACTGACCACTGGGCTTTAGGTAATACTGAGGCAGATGTTCCAGCTGTAGCAGCTGCTAGACTGAGGTGTGCTGCACCTTTTGGGAATTCACACTGCTTTTTAAGGAGATATCCGAGGTCATCAGATGGAGCCATATAGCTAGGATTTGTGTGTGTGGGCCATACACACTTGACACACTACTTTACTTGAGGGGACGAACAAGTGGAAAGTTTTGGTAAGGCCAACATGAATTTATAATGCATTGTTTAAAGGTCCCCTCTACACGTTTTAACATGTAGCCTAAAAATACTGTTCTTGGAATAATCATTTGTGTCTGATACAGATTTTTCACAGAAAAAAGTTCAGTTACCTACAGTTGTTAAAACATGCACAACCCTCCTTCACATGAAAAGTGAAGCAACAATAAGCACATTTTTGAGTGGAGGGTGCACCACTTTATTTGAGGGGGGCACAAAAAATAGTAACTTTATTTAATAAGGAAGTAATAAATAGTTAGCCTACTTACTCCTTACTTGCATGACATCAACCAGGAAGATGAAGAAGGAACCAATCAGTATCCATTATTGATCATTGGTTCATTTTTATTTAGGAACTACTTGTTACAGTAAGTATTGTTAGTAATTAGCTCCTGTTTTGTTCCTTGGTGACTATAGAAATATGTGTACTTTGTTGCTAAGTGTTTCCCACCTCCAGCTGGACCTCTACACACACACACACACACACACACACACACACACAACAGCGCCCCTGTGTGGAGCCACCAGTAAAGTTTGTATGCAGAAATGACTCCACACATACAGAGGGGGTTAGCTGTGACTTTGCTGATGTCAGACTGCTTGTGAGCGGTCACTGTAAGACTGGTACAAAGTTGGCAGAACAAAAGCTTAATCTTTGCCCACATATTCCTCTGACATCCAGGCCCTGGTAGCTACTGAAACTGCTCGTGTAAACACATACAGCCAACCATACAGCAGGAGAGCTGCACCTGTTCTGCACTGCGCTGACATTTTGATAAGGAATCCCTAGTGCCAACAGGAGCACTATTGTCTTAACGCCTCCTTAAATGCTTCCCCATCTGTGTTGAGGCAGTTTGGATTATTTCACCCACTAATAACCAGTGTGCTGCAGGAACTATACTGGACCAGACTCACCTGTTATGGTAAACAGAAATACCCTGGCATGTGTAAGGATATATACTGTTGTATCTTGCTTCCTCAGAGACTACCAGTATATCATTGCGTTTAATAATAACAAGTAACGAGTCATCTATGAGGATTTTAAGTAACGCTCCCACCTCTGATCCCCACCCATCACTACATACTTGGTGCTTCGTCATTGCTGCGACACCGCCTCTCTGTGGAAACCAACCTGACCGGTAGTCTGCAACTTGTTCTCAGGGGAAACGCCGGAATCATGACATGAAACTAAAGGTGGAGAAAAACACACAGAGGATACGCACGTCTGCTCAGGTATGACTTGCCCACTCAGACGCCGTTGTTCGTCATTTCCTCACGGCGGCAGTTCGCTTAGAGTTCACTGCTCCCTACCCTGTTTAGTGGGATTATGTCAAATGCGACGAGGTCAGGGATGTTTGTGCTGCTAGCCTACATAGAAAATAAGACACGGGGCTTCGAACCTACTGTAGTCTTTCGAGTGCACGGTAAAAAAGAACGATGAGAAACGTCTGCAAAAGGTTTGTTGGAGGTTGCTGTCACCAGCCCGACACTTTATGAACCAAAGATACCTGGTTTATTTGTCGGAAGCGAGAGTAGGCTACACAGCCAGACTAGCACTAAAATAAACTAATCCTATAGGAGTTATGTAAATTGTATAGGTCTGTTTGTTGTGCTGACAATATAAGTAGTCTAGAGTAAAGAATAATTATAACGTATACTATACAGAAGAACTGTTTTTGACCTTTACAACTGATTTGGGTCCTCTGTTTTTCTGTTTTCAAAGGATGCTAGCACTATGCTATACTTTCACAGAGCTATTCATGCCCTTATTCAGGCCCATCAGTTATATGATAAATTAGTAGTTGTTTGAAAAGTGCTCAGGCAACCTTTTTATGACATACAGTGCAGTATTCATTAAGTCATTTATTATCCACATAGAGGTTCACCTGAGCACTGTATATCCCTTTGACTGTGTGTGCCGTCACCTTTTTGATTTAATGTTATAACCTAAATATTGTGTGTCCTGTCGCATAGATAAAATAAGTATTTTACTGAACTGACACACTTTTTTTTTTTATCCCTCTCTCCCTCTCTCTGACCTGGTCACACTGGCTGGGATTATCCCTGCAATCTGCAATGACCTTCTACATGGATGTGATGTGAGTATCAAATACCATTTAAGTTGTTTGGAAAGAGTACATATGTGTAACAAATGCTTTTGAGCTGTTGTTGTAGTAATGAGCCGGTTGAACCATTGCATGTAAGGCTTATTTTGCATTGATGGTTTGCAGTATATACAGAGTAACAATTATTTTACCTTATCAAATATATATGTACAAATGAGTTCCCCTTAATGTACCACAATATGATTTAGAGGTAATGCAGAATATAATTGTAAGTATAATTAAACAACCCTGAAGCATTTCATTTATATTTATGCAACGATTCTATTAAGTCATAGCTCATCAGTCTTTATAGAGACTATTAAATATTAATTCTTGATGACTTCTATTTGGCATGCCTTTCCCCCTGGGGTCTGAGTGCAGACTTTGTAGTTCAAATGCTTTTCTTCTTCTAGGTTGTTGTACTTTATTTTACGCTTCAGTTATTTTATGAATGAGTCGTAAAAAAATGTAAGACATCCTTTTTAACGTTCAGCATCAGACAGATCTGAACAAAAGCTTGTGAAGGGATCCCGATGAGAGCTTTAGTGCCTGGAGTTATGACACACTGCTTTTGACCTGCTGGTGCACACATCACACTAGTTTAGGGAGGGGTAGTGTGACCGTGTCACCCTGAGGCTTCCAGACGCAAACACATCTTTATCTCTCATGAACACATGCTCCCAGCATGCCTTGCAGCTCTATGTTAAGGTAGAGTAATGTTGGTTGGGATTCCCTCTCGCTCACAACAAATAATTAATGTTGAACTAGTGATTTGATCTTTGACCATGGAGTTGTTTTTATTATAAGTGCTTATTATTGCAAGTATGAGAGCACATATGTATGCTCAGATTGGGAAAGTGTGGGAGACATAAGAATAATTACAGTGTTGTTTAACATGTGTGGAGAATTTTAGGGAAATTAACATGTGGCCAGTTTTTACTGCAGACCTGTCACACTGACTGGTCAGTCAAATCACCAACATGCATATGAAGAGTTGATTCATTTACCTTCTCTCCACCAGGTGGCAGTGTAAACTAAGAAAACATGGCCTTTTACAGTAGCAGCAGATGATCAAACACAATGTAACATGTATTTAGGTGGCCTAGAATGTCCACTACAATTTCTTCAATGTACTGTGAGCTCCAGGGCTTGGTACAGTGTCTTTTTTAAGAGATCTCAGATGACATCCAAGCGCATGCATATTAATATTAACATTTCATCTCCAATCTGACTCATCGCTTTGCGTTGTATCTGCGTGCAAATGTTTACGGCAGTTTTACTAGCTGCAGAAAATCCATGACTAATTTTTTTGGAAAGTTGTCCTGTCCTATTCTCTGTATTAGGTTCTAGCACAGGATGCACTTAATCGGCCACATAATGACTCTTCCCTCATGCTGTGTAATTTAAATTCTCTAAGGTGTGTGTGTATGAAGGTGAGAATTCAAACTTGGCCTAAAACAAGAAGGATGGGCAGCATGTCTGCTGGCAGAAAGGGGCAGAAACATGGAACATTCCTGGTTCATAAATTCTTCATAACATAATGGTGCGCTATGAATATTGATGCGCTGTTACCATCTACCCCGTTAGTGCTCTTGAGAGCTCAGATCCTGAGCACAAATAAAACCCCTGCAACCATGCATCCATCACGCACTCAAAATTCATATTTAAAGCATTTTCCAAGCTGCACAAGTTGTTTTACATAACATCCAGGAGGGAAGGCGGCGCGGTGTGTGTGTGATGCATATCCAGATGCAGCACTGAAAGTCAAAGAGAGATGAATTGGGTGGAAGTGGTATGGGACATTATGTAATCACTGAGTGATGGAGCCAGAGAGGGATAAAGATGTTCCAAACAAACATAACCCCCATCCACTCAGCTGGAGTAATGCATTGCACCATTGTATGTGCGTGTTTGCCCGTGGTTTTGAACAAATGAGGATGAGTGACGGGCGGGGAGGGCGACGACGACAGAAAGTGTGCGTCAGTGTTTTGGGCGTGTCTGCTGTGTGAGTGGCTCGTCTGAGAGTCTGTGGTTCCAGTCTGTCACTGTCTCAAGGGACTGTGGGTCTGTGAGTGCTGCTCCTCTTCTCCTCCCCTCTCTGTTCTGTCTCTCCTCCCTCTCCTGGGTCCAGCTCAACACCTGCTCCTTGCAGTAGGCACAGGGCAGGGCAGGGGTTCCTAAGCAACTGAAGGCAATGCAAGCTGTTCATATAGTCCTTGTTTCTCTCCCTCGCTCTTCCTCTATTATCTCTCTGACTACTACTCATTCCATCCCAAACTAAAGCAGAAAAAAACAGAAATTAACTATATCCAGAAGTACTTGCTTTCTGTTTGTACAGTCCACTGTGCTACAGTAAATGTTTAACACCACCAGTTTGTGTGCGGCAGTGCAGCTTATGTGTTCAGTGATCAAAGACTAAAGAAGAAAACATGATTATCAACTGTTACTGTGCTAGAGAGAAATGTTCTGTTTCGGTTGTTTGATGTCTCCGTTGCTTCTTGATACTTCCTTTGGACTTTATGCCAAGATTTCCGGAACCATCTTTGTACTGGTTAGACTTTTTATTCAGTGAATAGCAAATTAATTGCCCAGAAATGACATGTGACACCGACATGACGCCGCTGTGCATGCCACATGAACTTGCCTCTGTGAGACAAAGGTGATGGTTCCTTTACCCCGTGTGGCTGTGAGAATAATGAACCCCTTTCCGCCTATGAGCTGTATGGCCCTAATGGGGTCAGGCAGATGGGTGGGGACCATAAAGTGGAGTCCATAAAGACAGCTTGTGTGTACGCACATGTGACGCACATGTGTGTGCGTGCTTGTTTGTTTTTTTAATTTTTAGATAAGATTGGTTGAGGGCGTTTCTGTTGTTGCACATTACATTTTCAGTTGCTACTTTTCTCTCTAATGTATTTGAAACTGTGCCTCTTTTAATATCTGAACAACTGGCTCAAGGTTGTAGCCCTGACACCCTCAAACTGTGCAGATGAACGCACCACGTTGGTGCCTGAAAAGACTGGGCAAGACTCTTGAGGAGTATTGCTGTGGCCTCTGTGCCTCCCTCCTGCTTCTGGACATTGTACTGTGTTAATGATTACACTCTTTGGCCCGCCTCCATGCCTGTTGGGGATTTTTGATTGTACCAACATAGTGCTGAGTTGTGAATTATAACTTCACAATGTAAATATACTCTTTTATAAGCATACTCTAGTGTTTTTAGGGTTAGATCGCTGCAGCATGTTCATATTTATATTCACATATTTGAACATGCCCTTATATTCAGTTGCATGGAGCAGTTCTAATCAGCATTATATGAAACTTGTGTCCATCTCCTCCACCTCGGCATGCGGTTGTGAGGCGTGCTGCTCAGTTGGTTGAAGTCCAAGCCTCATTGAGAGACTCCACCCCTTTACGAGCATCGGACACCTTCAGCACAACAAAGCATGTGTCGCTCCGCAACATTGTTTCTCCTCTGAACGTGCGGAATATAGGATTTTGTCGGATTTTGTGCCGTTTGCTTTCCCATTGATGCTAATCCTAGAGTAGGTAAGCCGAATTTAAGATTCATGTTCCTCGGGCGGTGGGGATGAGTTAATGTTTATTTGTTTTGTTGCACATTCGGCGCCATTTTCATACACAGATTGTTTAAATACCCTGGCACGTTGGTCCGATACAGCCTATAACTGTTTTGCGGTTTAAATGAAGAAAAAAAAGTTGGACATTGAAGTCGTATCAGGCGACAGGGCGACTTTTAAACGCTGATTTGTTTAAGCAAATTAAAAAGATGTAGCCTCTATATTGCCCGGTTAAAATAGCCCAGTAGCACTCTTTCAACATCCACATGAATCAAAAGCGGTCCGTATTAGCGGAGGCAGCGATGCGTTTTCTACATGTGTGTGAGTTGTTTTTGTAAAAATGAATGGGCATGCATGCAAGATATCAGTCTGCCAAAAGAGACCGCACAATTTAGGAAAGCTCACACTTTACAAACATTTTCTGTGTTTTTGTATAAAGACTATATTATGAAGTAATATAATGGATAACAGAATTTGGTAAATGATAATGAATGATGACTAAATGGGAGGAAAAAACGAATACATTTTCTGTTAAACCAAGGCTTTCTATCTAGCAATGGCTCATCTTCATATAAAGTACAGTATAGAGGTCTTTTAATATTCAGTATGATGTATAAGAGAGAAAAATCCTAGATTAACATTATGAACTGACTGAAAGTGACATTGTTATATGTTGTCCCCTAAATCATTCACATGTTCAATAGTTATTGTTCCAGATGATGCCCTTGTGTCTCTTCATGTCAGGCTGTTCTTGGTCTCGAGTTCTGAGGTGTGTTACAGCTATTTCCAAGAATGTGTCTGCTCAGATGTTGTTTCTCCATGCTGTTTCAGAGATGGCATTGCTTTTGGATTTCCTTTTCTACTTGACATGACTTGCTTTTACCCTGAGAGGAGTGCATTGGTTTAAAAATATCCATCTTCGCTTGAGGGTGGCATATGTGAATGTGTGTCTTTTCCGGTGCGCGTGCACGCCTGTACTACCAATAACGCACTTAAGAGAGAATCCAATAAGCCTCATCTCCATTGATGATACTGCTGGATATATATATAGTCAGATAATCCTTTATGAAGCGCTGCAGATATGACATAGGAAGGATGAGGCAGAGAACAGAGGCAGCATTAATGCAGTAGGACTGGCAAGTGCTTGCATGAGCAACAGAAGTAAACACAGAGGTTAAAAAATGACAGAGATAAGACCCGGGTGCTGGGTGCCTCCTGTGCTGCTGAACCAGCAGAGTTGTGAACACAGTGCTGCTGAAGTGATGCTGAAGGATGTTTTTGGCTCTGCTATGTGAGAGTGAGGTCATCGAGGTCCCAGAAGAGCTTGCTGGTGTTAATCCTCTTTTGGGAGTTATGATGCATTCGAGCAGTTAGACTACTACTCTCTGTTGTGTGAGCATTATTAAATAGGGAGCAGACTCTGCATACTGTACACAGTCGTTTGCTCTTTTCTTCATGAATGTGGGAGTATATGGATTGGACATGTTTAAAGACCATGTAAAAAAAAAAAAATCACACTTTACATAATCTTTACACAAATAATTCTAAAATCAAATTGCAGAATTATTTTATTTAAATATATTGAGTTTAAATAAATTGAGTTCACAATACAGTACTCCTTTTTAAATCATTTAACTAATGACTGCTACTATCTACACACACATCTGGATTTTGTGTGTGTGTATATACTTATCTTATAATGCGCACTAATGCACAGATATACTTTCAGTGGGCTTTGACTGAGGTGATGTTGGAAATGGATTCAGAATTGCTTTCAGGGCAACCACAGTAAATCAATCAAGTTACTTCATTCTTTTCCCATGTCAGTTCATGTTACAGGGTCAGGCTCTCTGACCACCTGTGTGTATTGATTAGTTTATAACTGGGTTTGGGATCAGTTTACACAGAGGACTAGACTAAAATAAGCCTTTAGCCCCTTTTACACAAAAGAGATATGTTGTCACAGAAAGAATCCATGATTGTAGAGCTTCATTCAAAATTTGACCACATTTTTAATTTGTTGTCTGTCCATAATCTTGGAAGCATGCAGTATTATTTTACACCCTAAGAAGTAGCCTGTGTGTGTACGCTATAATGACTTAAGATAGTCAGTGCGTGCTCATTTTGTGTGTATTCACAATGTTGCTGGGCAGGCTTCTGTGCATTAACCGAACATATGAACAGTTTAGCCAGGCACGTGTTAGCGTGTTTGTTGGCATGTGTGTCTGTGTTTACTTAGAGAGGTTAATAGGAGCCACCATGTGGCCAGAGGACTGATATCTTGGCCTTCCGTTCATTTCTGTTGATTTTCAGCCAGGTAGGCGGGGCTCCACATAAAACCATGAATCAGCACAGCTGATCGCCACCATGCATCTGCCAGCTTTTCTCTCTCTCTCTCTCTCTCTCTCTCTCTCTCTCTCTCTCTCTCTCTCTCTCTCTCTCTCCCCCACACGCACAGATGCACGCACACCCAGAGAGGCAGACCGAGAGACAGAGAATCACAGTGGAGGGAGACAGTGAGATAGATACTGTAGGCAGGTAGATAGCGATAATCTCACTTGGTCACTTGGGGGATGATTAACTCTAAACTCCTTCTAATGCCTTAAGCCTACTCACCCAGGAAACATGCTTTCCTTTTGTCCTACTATTCCTACAGGGTAATGTTATTTTGGAACCCATGTTACTTGTCAGTCAGTATTTGTAAGGAACAATTGAAATCTCTCTCTGCTGTCTTAAAAACGATGCTATATACGTAGTGGTGTGTGCATTTGCTGCTGTGCACACATGTATGCACATGTGCAGATGCGTGTTGTGTGCAGTACGCTGTGAACAGAAATAGATATGAGCTTGTCTGTAAAGGCTAACTAATGAGTCCCTGCATCCTGAGCACATGTAGCTATTTATATACTATACCTCCTCCTCCTCCTGCATGCTCTTCCCATTCAGCCCTCTCATCTCATTTCATCACGCATAAATACACACACTAACACACGCACAGCAGCAGCACTGCAGCATTACTGGCAAATAACATGAAGACTTTGGTATCTAGACAAATTCCTGAAAATATATTTTTCTCAAACTGGAGAAACTAATGGCCAATTAGAGTGAGATTTGGTGTAAGTAGCAGTTAAGTCACCGGGTTAGCATCAATTAAAACTTCATTTGCATAATTTTAATGAGAACAATTAATACATTGGAGCTCACGCTGTTAGTGTTGCTTAAATTTAAGCATGTAAAATAATGAATTTCCACAAAATTCAAGTCACTTTAACTCCTACAGTTGAGTAAGATGTGTCCTTTCCTTTAAGCGAAATTCACTGAGTCATATCAAATGTTAAATTATCTTCCTGTGGGGACCTTAAATTCAATTTAAAGTCACAGAAACTCTAAATCAAATCCTGATTCAACTCCAGCCCTGGCGTTTGCACCTGATCCTGCAGCTCTGTGCGAGCTCACTCTTGCTAGAGGGTGGCCTACTTCATCTATAATTTAGCTCATTAGAGACACTAATTATGTAGGATTGAGGGCAGGTTTTTTTTTTATGGTACAGCAATATTTCATCTAATTACCTCCACACCAAAAAAGAAATATGCCTCATATTATGACAGATTGATGCTGTATTGAGAGATCCTGTGGTGTGGCTGCCGCTGTCTCAATCACTCATGATGCAGGTTAGTCCTGCTCAGCTGGCTGATAGCAGAGATGTTAGATAGGCAACACAAAATGGAGGAGGCAGCAGACACAAGCTCAGCTGGTCCATTAGGAGCATGTCTGTTTCCTGACAATCACAATTGAGATGACAGAGCATTAAAAGACCCAGAGGAGCCCGTGAGCGTTGATGCATACCCGTGTGTGTGTGTGTGTGTGTGTGTGTGTGTGTGTGTGTGTGTGTGTGTGTGTGTGTGTGTGTGTGTGTGTGTGTGTGTGTGTGTGTGTGTGTGTGTGTGGTGACCTAGGGGATATGCCTATGGGGGGTCTTGTGGGGGGAAGGGTAGGCAGTATTAGTTATAGTGTGCAGCACAGTTATTGGTCACTGGACACAAACAATGGGAGGGCTAAAGAGGATTTGGTCTGTGTGCGTACCCCCTCCTCCTCTCCTGCTGTCCTGTAGTGCCAGTAGGAAGTGTATGGTATAGAAGGCCAGGCTGCACCCTTTGGGGCGGCCCTGTGCATCTGGAAGATTGGCCTGTCTGTCTAGCGTTCACCCTCCCCCACTCCATACAAGCCAGGGTGGGGACTTGAACTACATATGGAAGAGACAAACACAGCCTCATTAGTCACCAGTTAGATGAGGCCTACTCCAGACAGGATGCAAGTCGGTCTCATCGAAGACAAAAATTGATTGTGATGTGAGCCACTGTAACTGATGCATCTCGCTTAGGAGAGGTGTAGCGCGATTGCATAATACCTGTGGTGTATTTCAGTCAGTTGTGTGATTTAATCAGCTGGTTAGAAGTTTCTAAATATACCATATCTGTCCTCTTGCTGCCACACTAGTGAATCAAAGTCGTGTTCATTAAACTCCAAGGCTCTTGTACTGTGACTGTGAATCACATCATTGTATGGTGAGGAATTTAGGCAAGTATGCTGCTTGCACTATTATATATTGACAGCAGTCTTGGTATCTTCCATGATTAAGGACAGAAGGTAACATATTTGCAGTAAAGTAGATCATATGGATAAAGTCCTCTTTCCCAGTATGTGTAATATAGCCCGACCATTACTGGATTTCTGAGGCAGATAGTGATTCTGCATCACATCTATGCAAAAAATCCAGCACTGCCCATATTGGCCTAATCCACCACGAAATATTAACAATTGATAGGTCATTGTATGTCATCTCATGTCATAGTCTAGTCCTAGTGCCTTAGATGACCCGTGTAGGATGGGCTTGTGTGAGATGAAGAGCCAGGCATGCTTGGCGAGGATGATCCAGGCGGTGCTAATATGCGGCTCCAGAGCAGAATGCCTCCTTTGTGTCAGTGAGATTTAATGAGTCTGCGATAGGCAGTGTTGTGGGCTCGCCCTCAGAACTCCATGCAGACACAGACACACTCTTCAACAAGGAAGGCTATTGTGTGATGAAGTGATGTTTGTGTCTGTGTGCATAAGTATGTGTGCTTGAGTTAGAATATAATCTGTGGATGGCAGCTGGCTTCATGTTTTATGAAATAAATCTCATCTATGCCACAACTAACAATAACTTAAAGCAGCAATGTAAATTAGTTATTGTAAAAACTGCTCGTGGTAAATTGCTCTTGATTAGAGCATCAGTTAAAATGATAAAATATTAAGTGAGAATAATGAAGCATTCATATAGATTAACCTATTTGTATGATATAATATTTACTTTTACATCATCACCATGTAATGAGAAAAATTATCCCCAAAAAATGTAGGCCTATTCTGTTCATATCATTTAGGATTTAACACAACAAAATGTTTTGGATTTGTTTTGTTGTTGAGCTGCAACCAATGATTATTTTCAATATCGATTAATCTGACGATTATTTTCACATTGAATCTATTAATCGTTTAACTACAAAATGTCAGAAAATTGTAAAAGAAAAATTACCATCACAATTTCTTAGAGCCAAACTTCCTAAAATCGCTTGTTTTGTCTGACCAACAGTCCCAAACGTAAAGATGTTCGCTTACACAGTGATGTAAAACAGAAAAAAAACCCAGCAAATTTAAGAATCTAGAATCAGATTTTTGCTTGAAAATTAGTTAAATCAAAATTGTTGCTGAGTAAATATCTGTTGAACGTCCTAGTCGTCATAGTCCTGAACATGAACATCGGTGATTTACTGATAAACAACAGTACACTTGACTTATTGTATCAGTATAGTCCATGTGTTACATATGCTTGCCATTCACAGCAAAGTGAAGTGTAATGTTTTCCACACACAGGCTAATAGTCCACTGTTCCTAATCTTGTTTGTTGTGTTCCAAGTTTAGTCGTGCTGTGCGCTGTCACACTCTGTACAGCACCGTGACCTTTCTCCATCTCTGACTCCCTTCTGTTCTCCTTCCCAGTGGCTACCATGACAACAGAGGCAAGTGCAGTGAGTGAGGCGGACACTGAGGGCAAGCAGAAGGCCAGTGGCGCCGTACCCAAACCCGAACCAGAGAACAAGCAGAAGCCAGAGGCGGCAGCGTCCGAGCCGGAGGGGGAGCCGTCGAGCAGGAAGGCCCAGGAGCAGGCGTCTGAGCCTGGGCCTGCTAACGTAGCTACCTCCCCTGAGGAGGAGCAGCTGAAGCCTCGTACCCGGACCTCTGCTGGCAAAGGCCTGTCTCGCCTCTTCTCCTCTTTCCTCAAACGCCGCTCGCAGTGCTCTGAGGGAGAGGGGTTTGAGGCAGAGAAAGCCGCAGAGGAAAAGGCAGACAAAGAGGAAAAGGCTGACAAGGCTGACAAGGCAGAAGAGGAGAAGGAGAAAGAGGTGAAAAGTGAAGAGAAGGAGGCTAAAGTAGAGGAGGTAAAATCTGAGGTAAAAGAAGTGAAAAAGAAAGAGGAAAAAGTAGAACAAAAAGAGGAGAAAGAGGAAGAAAAAGTTGAGAAGAAGGGCAGTAAAAAGAAAAAGAAAGAAGCCAAGAAGAAAGTAGAGAAAAAGGAAGAGGACAAAGTGAAACAGGACGAGGAGGAAAAGGTGAAAAAGAAAGAGGAGCAAAAGGCAAGAGAGGCCGAAAAAGCAAAGAAGAAAGAAGAGGACAAGGCCAAAAAGAAGGAAGAGGAGAAGACAAAAAATAAAGAAGAGGAGAAACCAAAAGAGGAGTCAAAAAAGAAAGAAGAGGAGAAGGGGGAAGAAGAGGTAAAGAAGAAAGAGAAGGAAAAGGAGGAGGAAAAGACAGAAGAAAAGCAAAAGAAGGAAGAGGAAAAGGGAAAGAAAAAAGAGAAGGGGAAGAGCAAAGGAAAGAAGGAGGTGAAAGAGCCAAGTGAGGAGCAGGTGAAAGCACCGATAGCTGCTCCAGAGCCTGAGCTTAAAACTGAGCCAGACACTGAACAGGCTCCTGACCAGCACTCGATAAGCAGCGGGGAGACGCAGGTGAGTGCGACACTGACAAATATTACAGTGAGTGAGTATTACTGCTACATGTCAGGAAATGTGATTATTCGCTTTGTAGCCGAGAGTTAGATGAAAGATTGATACCACTCTGTCTGATAAATACAAGGCTGCAACCAGTTAGCTTAGCTTAGCATAAAGACTGGAAACAGGGAGAAATGGCTAGCCTGACTTAGTCCAAAGGTAACAAAATCCACATTCCAACATCTTTAAAGCTCACTTATTAAAACATTATATCTTTTCTGTTTAATATGTGTAAAAACGGGGGGTACTGGGGGGTTGTGTGCCAGATTATTTCTTGGTCGGGTGCAGAGTCTCTACTGGTTGCCACTGTGATAACAAGATTCCAGGAACTCACTGCTCCAGGCCCAGAAATAGTCATGTACATTCACTATAACCTGCAATCAATGAACCGCCCCCAGTAAAAAAAAAAAAACCCCACAACTTTTAATTTGTACAGACTAAACAAAGGAGTTACAACATGTTAATTAGTAAGCTTTTGATGTGCTGGTAGGCAGATTGTGTTATCTTTGGCCAGAGCTAGGCTAGCTGTTTCTGAAAAGGTTAAAAAAAAGGACAAAAGTCTTAACAAAAAACAAAAAGATTGCAGATAAAGGTCAAAAACAGAGCTCTCCTGTATACACATTCATGCTGCAGATTGGACTGTAGTAGAGGAACACGTTTTTTTCTTTCTAATGAATTTTTTATGATGGGACAGCTTGCTCAGTGAAAGTAACTAACTGGTCTGAGCTTAAAGCTCGGTCTGAAACAAAAATGATCCATGCTGGTCTGAACTAGAGCTAGCATCAACAGCAGCATATTTGCTGTTTACTGAGATCCGTAGCTGTATTAATTAAAGCGTTGTCATTATTAAAAAAAAAAGTACATTGTGTCCATTCTTTTCATCTGTGTTTGACATACTTTGCAAATGTCTTGTGTTGATTCTACCAGCCACCTCAAGAGGAAGACAAGGAAGAAGCTGCGATAAAGAAGGAGACTGAAGCAGTGGAAGCAGTGGAAGAAGTGAAGGAGGAGGACACAGAGAAAAAAGAGGAAGAACCAGTAAAACAGGAGAAAGAAGCCAAAGGAGAGGAGAAGGCAAAGGAGGTGGTGAAGAAGGAGAAGCCTATGAAAGAAAAGAAGACAGAGAAGAAGGCAGAAGAGGCTAAAGGCTCCAAACGTCAGAAAACCATGCAATGCAAAGTCACCTTACTGGACGACACTCTGTTTGAGTGTGAGCTTGATGTAAGAGACCCCCCCCCTCCCCAAATTATAGTATGTAATGATATCACCTCTGTTAAAGATCCATATGGTTATGAAGACCTCTCCCTCTGTCTGTCTGTGTCTCTCTTTCTCATGTAGAAACACGCTAAAGGCCAAGAACTTTTAACAAAGGTGTGTGACCATGTCAACCTGCTGGAGAAAGATTACTTTGGCCTCGCTCACTGGGACACACCAACCGACAAGGTAGGCTGTTTTTTCTACGCCTGTAGTTTTAGGTTGTCCACAAATGCGTAACCAGATATTTTACATGACTCGAACAACACATTGGTTGTTAGCAATTGGTCACTTTTTCTTCTAATTTTCCGCAGACATGGTTGGAAGCCACCAAAGAGATCCGGAAACAGGTTTCAGGTGCCGTGTATGAGTTCACATTCAACGTGAAGTTCTACCCTCCTGATCCAGCACAGCTTACTGAAGACCTCACCAGGTGAATGTCTCTAGTGTTAAAGGAATAGTTTGACATTTTGGGTACAGACATGAGAGCAGTCTTGATCTTCTCATCTAACTCTCAAGAAAGCATGTATTTTCAAAAATTGTCGCTACAGTAAAATCTCATGAAAAACTGAATGTCTTCATAGATGAGCTTATTTCTTCCTCTCACATCTTCTTCAGGTACTTTCTGTGTGTCCAGCTGAGGAAGGACATTATGCGTGGTGTTCTTCCCTGTTCCTTTGTCACCCTGTCCCTGCTGGGCTCGTACGCAGCCCAGTCAGAGCTTGGAGAGTATGACCCAGAGCTCCATGGAACAGACTATGTTAAGGATCTGAGCCTGGCCCCCGGACAGAGCAGAGAGCTGGAGGAAAAGGTGATGGAGCTGCACCGCACATACAGGTAATCAAAAGGGATGGGCAACATAGTGATGGCAATCTTTAGCTGACACATCATTTTCATCAAGTATAATAAAGTTTGAGTACAAACTGAGCAGGCACAAACTGTGGAGGACATCTGCATCTTCAGTGTTTAAAATAAATGATTTGATGAGTTCTTCATATAATCCTGACAATAAACATATCTTTCCCTTCTTATGTGTGTTTTTCCAGGTCAATGAGTCCAGCCCAAGCAGACATGTTGTTTCTGGAAAATGCAAAGAAACTCGCCATGTATGGAGTTGACCTGCACCAAGCCAAGGTAGGGTTTTGTTTGAATTACGTTACCTGTTTAGATAGCGTTGTGTGGGTTAACTGATGGTGCAGGTTTTTCTTGGAAATTCTAAAATACATTATATTATACATAATTATATAATGTATAATAAAGTCCATAGTTCAAGTATGTACTGACTTTCTTTCATTTCAAAATGTGTCATTTATTTTGCAACAGCATGCTTGTAATTACATCAGTAGCATCCAGATTTTAATTACCAAATTGATGTCATTCCCCTTTCAGAAAAAAAGGAGAGATTAATAACATTTCAAACTCCATGACCTCAAATCCATGTCCTCATAGTGTGAGAAAGTCTGCCACCCAGTGACTGTTTATTGTAATTGCATGGTTCGGGTGATGCTGTGCAGTAACACAATGTCATGTGTTTCATCCTGTTTTTGTGCATGCAGGATCTTGATGGTGTCGACATCACGCTGGGGGTTTGCTCTAGTGGTCTGATGGTTTACAAGGACAAGCTGAGGATCAACCGTTTCCCTTGGCCCAAAGTGCTCAAGATCTCTTACAAACGCAGCAGCTTCTTTATCAAAATCAGGCCTTCAGAGGTAAATCTGAATTTCCATTTTCCATTCTGCTTTTCGTTTATTTGAATTAGATTGTTTTTCTACCTAATTCTAATCCAATAACACACCCACCAACACTTTCTCCAAAATCCTACCCCACCTATCTGCTACCTTGGTCTTGGAATTGTGTGAAGAACTGACTTCTATTTGTTTCTTCACCTACAGCAAGAGCAGTATGAAAGCACAATTGGCTTTAAACTGCCCAACTACAAAGCCTCGAAGAAGCTGTGGAAAGTTTGTGTCGAACACCATACCTTCTTCAGGTAAGACCAGGTCATTCTTGCCTTATTCTGAAAGACACTTCCCTGCCTGGCAACAGAGATCATTCTCAGGTTCTGCCTATCGCGCAGATAATTGGCTAACTGGTCTCTCCAGCTTAAGCCCTATATTGGCTTCCTGGCAGTTTAACCACAGAGGAAAAGCTACATACCCACGGTCCTGGCCTTCGAATTAAACCTCAAAGGTTTTGTCTACTTAATGAGATATAGGTCAAAGTAGCTGGAAACCCTGTTGCATAACAATGACAATTCTTTGGAAATGTAAAATCCTTTGATGTCATATGATATGATTTATATTTGAACTTCTGGTATGTTGGTCTGTCCCTTTTGATGAAATTGTCAAATGTATTAAATGGTGTGTGGATGAAAATTAAATGACTGTTATTTTTTTGTCCTTCAGGGTTCCAACAGTAGAGCCCCCCACATCACGTCGCTTCCTCGTCTTGGGCTCTAAGTTCCGGTACAGCGGGCGCACTCAGGCCCAGACCCGCCAGGCCAGCTCCATGATTGACCGCCCAGCCCCTCGCTTCACACGCTCTGCGAGCAAGAGGCTGTCCCGTAACCTAGATGGAGGTATGTGCAAGTGTGTGAACCCGTGTTGGAATCAGTGTATCACGTGTGCGTCTTGTGATAAAAGCACAGTTTCGATAAGCTATCCTCTGACTTGTTTCGCTCTTGCAGCTGGAGATGAAACTCTCCAGTTCCTGCAACAACTCTCGGCATCAACCAGGTCTGAGTTTGATGATGGGTCGCTGATGCTGGGATCTGACAAACCCCAGCCTTCTCCTGAATTCCCAGGTACCAGGAACTGCATGGAGCTGCACCAGCGCTTTTTGGCATATTTGCAGCATTTATTTTATTCTCGCTCGCAAACAGCCTCATCACATCATTTAACGTTCTCATCCGTTCTTGCTCATTTGCTGGTGAACCTTTTGAAAAGATTGTCAGCTGCGGCACACATGGTTAACTTGTCAGAACGCTGACCTACTCTAACATGTGGGTAATGTCACCCACGTTGTACTTTCCCTGGCACGATCCTTGGGTATCTGTGGTCACTGTGAACTCTGAAAGAAAAAATAAGGAGTTTCCTCACACGATAAACTATGCACAGGCATTTCCAGTCTTGAGGCTGCTGTTCCTCATTTTTTGGCATTTTCAGAAGTTGCTGCTTGATGTGTGTTGCACAATGGCTTTCATTTGCTTGTAGCTTGTACCTTTTATACATCTTAACAGACTGACTCACCCATCACCGCTCCAGTGGCTGTCATTAAAACAGGATAAAGCTGGAACTTTAAACATTGAAAAAGTACTTGCCAGAGTTGCCCTTTTTATCAGTTGTTCTGAAGGATGAGACATTCAGCTTTGTACTAACCTCACAATAGTCTGGTAGAAATGCTTGGCATCTGGCTTTGTTCAAAAACACGCTTGAAGCACTGTGAAGCATTCACAGTGGCCGTCATCTCTCCAGCAGAACCATTACATAACTGCCATCCCCTCGTCATCTCTTCACAGCCAGAGGGGAGCAGAGTTTCATTCAGTCCTCAGAGGAGGGGCAGTCTGTTCACACAGTCACAGTAACCTGGCAGGACACTGAGACTGGGCAGACTGGCTCTCAGACCATCAGCCAGACAGCCAGTCAGCCGTGGCAGGAGCTGGCATCTGATGAGCAACAGCAGAGCAGAAGAGAGGACAAGTGGTCTGCCCTGCTCCATCGTCATCCTCCTTTTCCCTTTGTCCCGCCTTTTGATTTTGTGAAACAGCCAGGTATTTGCACTTCTAATGCCTGCCACTGAATATTTAGCAGTTTGCTAAAAGGACATCTGAACCCAGAATCTCTTAATCTTTCACTTTGGCTTTGATTTTAAAGAACATGCATCTTAATTTTATTTTATTCCAACCAGCATGCACTTTATGAATAATACCACTACATGTACACTGCATTATCCTCAAAGGCTTCAATAGATCCCAAGCATGTGGTGGTATTCTGCCCCCTGTTTTCAAGCATTTGCAGTGTGAGATTTGTGTGTTTGCTCATCTGGTATGAAATTGTTAAGTATTGTTTCTCTGATGTTGTCAGCTAAACCCAGCTTGGCAAAAATGAGCTCTTTGGACAGGCTATTGCAACCAGCACCGACACAGCAAGATGATTGGTTCGTTTACTTTGACCGAATCTTCAGCCTATCCTCGCTTGAGTGTGCTGACAAACCATGTGAGTTTCTTTTGTGTGGAAATATGACCTGCAGACATTTTGGGAATTTGAACACTGTTAGTACAAAGACCCTAACAGCCTGTAATATACATTTAATTTTAGTTCCTTTCATGGTTCATTGTTTTACTTTCCCCTTTACTCCTCCCAGTCTCTCACCTAGCTCAGGTCCAGGAGAAGGATGAGCAGGGCATGCATGTGGAACTGACCAGTGAGGAGGTCATTGAGAAGCTGCAGGAAACTGTGATCTTGGTAGACATGCTGAGAGAGGCGGATGTTTTGGAGAGCAGGCTGAGGGAAGTGAGGGATTTAGAGGGAAGGCTCCAAGAAGTGGATGAGATGTCAGAGAGACTTCAGGAAGTAATAGAAGAGGAACTGGGTAAGGAAGAGGTAGATAAGTTAACGGAGGAGGAGGGGGATTTGGAGCAGGAAGAGCAAGTTGAAGGTATAACAGAAATAGCAGTGAAGAGATCTGTGAGGACAATAGAGGCAAAAGAGGATGAAGTGGATGAACTGGAAGAGGAGATAAAGCGGGTGTTTTTAAAAGGTTTGTTGCCTGAAGAAGAAGAGGCCGAGGTGAAGCAGGAGAGTGAAAAAGAGGTGACAGACGAGAGTCTCTTAGATGATAGCTTGAGGGAGAAGGTACGCCACATACAAAAGGAATGGCAAGGCAAGGCGGAGGAGAAGATGTCAGATGTCGGTGGTACCAGTTCTGTAGTGGCATACCAGAAGGTGGAGCGTAGGACTAAGAAGAGAGTGACTATTGTAGAAGAGAGAGGGCAGAAGAAGGAAGACATGGAAGATGTGCAGGTACAGGCTGGTGAAATGTCAGTGGAGAGGCTAGGAAAAGGGGGGACATGGCGTAAGACAGAGATACTGGAGGACATAACTGAGAGAAAAGCCACAGAGAGGCTTCAGCCTCTATCTCAGGTGGCAGATAAGGATGTCTGGTTCATACTTTTTAACCGCCCTCCGTACAAAGCTGTTTTCAAACCACCAGGTACAGTATGTCATTGTGCAAACAGCTTTAGACCTCTACTAATCTCTCTAATATTGTAATCTAATACTAATTCCTATACTTGTTTGTGTACTGTGTACATTAACAATTGAAAAGTCACACTTTAGTGCAGAAGTGAGTCCACAAAACCCTCTTTAGATTCAGTAGAAAGCTGAAGTTAATGGAGAAGTTAGCAGGTTGGTTCCTATCTTGTTTTGATTGCGCTTCCCTTCGTCTTCTAAATACAATTTGACATTTATGAAAGGTCTGTCTGTCCTGGGTATAGTTCTGGGTTATATTCAGGTGGACACAGTGGAGTGAAAGTAATGACAGCATAGCAGACATAAAAGATGTGGTCGATCTAGATGTCCTGATGTTGCAAAAGGGGTGAAAAATATAGATATCACAGGCTCAGAAACAACCACAGCCTTCGTTTTCAGGTGTATCCAGGAACATTTGGGAATTTAAAGCATTGTTTCTCAGTCATCATAATGAAAATTAATAATCGTATATATGTAACTATCATCCATAGAGTTGAATCAGCTTAAAACAGACTGATCCACACAAAGCATTTGTCTCAAACCTCCCTCACAGCCTATGAGTTCATGTGCCTGTGGGCACAAAAACACCAATATTAACAAATTAACCAACTAGTTGTTTGTGCTTTTCCTCAAATTGTACTTATCAGCTGCTACATGTCCCGTGCCCTGCTTCTCTTACTTTGAGCTTTTTGGCACTGTACGTTTGCTCCCACGTTCAAAGATTCTGTGTCTTTACTGTCATCATTAGTTACCACTGTGGAACGTGCTCAGGTGGATGAAGGCGAGTATTTCACCTCAAAGATTGAGAGTACAACAGTTGAGGCGAAAACAGAGATTATAGTGGAAGAGACAAAAATAAGACAAGAGGAAGTATGGCGCGTACCAGAGATCCCACCACCACAGACCATCGCCGAAAGAGATGATGACTGGTTTGTGTTGCTGGATGTTGTTCCCAGAGAAACGCCTTATGTGCCACCAGGTACTGCTAAAAACCTTTGTGCTGCTTTTCAAAACAACTTTGGCTCTCTTGCTATATAAAGGAAGTGTGTGTTACTGCTTGTGTTTTGAGACTTTCTCCTGACTTTACCCATATCAGTCACATTGGAGGGAAGAGACCCGATGGATGCAGAAAGTTTTGTCTCTGTGGTTGGAACTGCAGTCGATGAGGAGATTAGAGAAGTAGTAGCTGAAGAGAGAAAGATAATAGAAGATGCCCCAAGACATCTACAAGAAATCCCACAACAGCCAGTGACAGCCAGAGAGGATGACTGGTTTGTGTTGCTGGATGTTGTTCCCAGAGAAACATCATATGTACCACCAGGTATTGCTAAAATCCCCTGTACTGCTTCACAGCTTTATCAAAGCAAGCAATTATCCTGAGCTTTGCAGACGCTCTTATCCTTAAATCTCCTGTACTGTCCATAGTATCTGAGGATTTGTTTATCTCCTTTGTCTTAGTTGCTGTTGCAGAGGGTGTAGATGTGTCTCCAGAAGATCGTGTCTCTCTGGTTGAAGTAACAACCGTTGAGCGGAGAGAAAAAAGAGTGGGGGTTGTGGTAGAAGATGCAGAAATAAAACAAGTGCTAAGTGAAAAGCAAGTAGTAGCACTGCCACAGGCTGGGAGAGAGATAGAAGATGACTGGTTTGTGCTGCTGGATGTTCCCACTAGAGAACCATCATTTGTGCCACCAGGTATTGTCGACTTTCCCTCCAGTCCCACCATAAAACTTATAAGCTTACTATAAGTGTCTTAAAATACTCATTCATTCTGTTTGTCATCAGTTACCATGGCCAGGTACGTTGAGGTTTATGCTGAAGAAAGCTTTTCTACTGTGGCTGAAACAATAACAGTAGAGTCCAAGAAGGAGGTTGTAGTTGAAGAGACTGTGGTGCAGAAAGAGGACAAGAAGCTTCCCAAGCAAATAATTCCAGAGCAGAAAATATCCAGGCCAGCCAGAGAAATAGATGACTGGTTTCTTCTGCTGGATGTTGTTCCTAGAGAAACTGCCTATGTGCCTCCAGGTACTCACAGCCTTCAAATGTCTTTTTTATTTATTTTTTTCTCAAAGATGATTTCCGTTGTTTAACTGTTTGAAATATAAGGTCTCTGTCTCCCTTTTGGCTGATGCTAGAGTAAGAATTCTGTTTGTTTTCAGTTTCTTGGGCTGTACCAAGCCAAATGTATCCAAGTGGTCAACCTCGAATTGAAGTGGTAAGCGTAGAGCAGAAATTGCAGCAGGTCGATCTTGACCAGATTAGACTGCAGCCTTCCCAGCCACTGCCAGAGAGAGATGATGACTGGTTTGTGCTGTTTGATGCTATTCGTGAAGAGACAGTCATACTACCATCAGGTATATATAATATAATATATGTTTGCACCACGTCGGAATTCACTCTGAAACTTTATATTTTAAGACCTTTACTCCTTGCCAGTAGTTACATTTCTGCAGCTTTTAACTTGCTTTTAGAGTCAAACGTGTTTGGTGGATAGTGTCGCTCAGCTTCTTTGACTCTTTGTCTGTTTGTGCCAGTTACCTCTATTGAGATTATTCCGGATATGAGGAAGACGTTTGAGGTTGAGGTGCCACCCACAGAGACTAGAACATGGAAGGAGATGATAATTGGTGCGGACAGCAAACCAGATGAGACACGTCTGTCTGAAATTAGACCCAGCCAAATTGCACCACCGTCAGAGAGAGAAGGAGGCGATGATTGGTTTGCCCTGTTCGACATCATCCGTGAAAAGCCTGTTTTCATACCACCAGGTACCTTTCATTGCCAAAGAGCCTGCATACACTGTGCTAAAAAAAAGTTCAGTTAAGTGGTGGCCGATAAGCCTGACTGCACGCGCACCTGATGCTTTTTCATTTGCTTTAAACCTTAAAGAGCCCCTAGCAAAAATAAAATATTAAATACATTTGCAGATTTATTTACTCTTATTTTTCTATGCTAGTTGCTGTGGTTGAGCGTATTGTGGATGTGGTGTCAGCCACTGAACCAAAACCCAAGTTCATCGTGGAAGACGCGAGGCCACCTGGGAAGTTGGTGGAGGCTAAACCACCGTATCCCAGACAGGTGGATGATGACTGGTTTGTGCTGCTAGATGTTGCAGCAAAAGCACCAGGTATTCTGCTGTTTTATGTGTGCCAATCAGACAGAATAACATGGCGTCTGTGTGTGCCTTACAGTTTTATATTATATATTTCACCTCGTTCAGAATATGTTAAAGTGGAATTGTGTTCTGACCGAGAAGGCTTTGTGTGTGTATCCTACATTAGTGGCTGTGGTTGAACGTATGCATCCTGAAGTAAGACCAGCCAAAGAGTTTGCAGCCATAGAGCAGAGAGCACAGCAGAGAATTACTATAGTGGAGGAGATGTGGCAGCAGGAGAAGGTGCTACAGCAGAAGCCGCGTCCTGCAGTGAGAGAGATGGAAGATGATTGGTTTATTCTTCTGGATGTGGCCACTAAGAAATCAGGTATAATCAACAGGATTTAGTCCAGCTATACATACAAACATTTCTATTTGAGCGTGTTTTACAGTGCACAATTATTCTTTGACGTTTGATCTACCTTCCTAATATGTTCGGCTACTGCGTCTCAAGACTAAGCAGTTATTTCATTTATCATTTTGGATTGGATTTTTTGATTTAGCCGGGCAGTATATTCACTGTCCTAATATTTTGCACTCTATTTCCACAATAATACCGGGATGTGTATTTGCATCAGTCGCTGTCCCTGAGCGCATCCAGTTCCCAGCAGAGGGGAGAGCTCCAACTGCTGTGGCCAAAACAAGGATTGCTAGTTCCGAGATGAGACCACAGTTTGAGAAACGGATCCGGGAGGAAAGACGTCCACTCACGCATACACATGTCAGTGATGATTGGTTTGTTCTACTAGATGTTGGCCTCAAAGAGTCAGGTATTTTTTTGTATTTTTTTTACCTTTTTGGGTTTGTCGTTTTGCAGCTCACACATGGTCACGCTTTCTTCGCTCCATGAAACGCTTATTAACATTTGCGGCCTGTTTACAGGATACAGTGACCTCTCTTTAAAAGAGAATGTGTCCACAGATGACACATCCTCAGGACCTCTGACCGTGCTATGTTTAGCAGATTGAAGAAATAACGCTTGTTTTATCTCACCATTTCAACCACATTGAGCTTTATAGCTCCTTGCAGCCTAACATCATCTCCCTTTGCATCTATCATCGGATCGTATCAAGAACTAATCCATGCTTTTGCTCTCATTCCACTTTGTGGATATTTGCTTCTGGCTCGTGCTTGAGACTAAATGAATCATATTAAGGTACAGTATACTCCTGCAGTGTGTGCGCTTATCTGATCACATCAAGGCTCGAGACTGTAAGTATGGTGGCTGTTTGCAAAGCTATTATGTGTTACTGTATTTATGTGTTTATATCTGTTTCATTGTGCATTTAACTCACTGAGGGGATTTGATCACGTCAAATGTGCATACAGTCTTATCCCTCCACAACACATTGTGCTAACACATATTTCCTTTTATCCACATTTCCATTCTGTCTGTATTTTGTCTAGTGGTGAGCACACAGAGGGGCACCCGTCCTGTCAGCGCTCCTGTCTTCTCCCAGGCTGCTCTGGCAGAGGCTGGGATCCCCATGGCCCCTTTCGATCAGCCCCAGACCTCCACTCCAATCAAGACCAGCCGCAAGGAGGAAAGAAAGCTGGCAGTCACTGTGGAAGCTGTGGAGCCCTCAAAAATCGAGGCTGTGGCTGAGGTCAAGGTATTCAATTTCTCTGATCACTATTTTACACGTTTGTGATGTAATTTCAGCAGAAGTCTAAAAGTTTGTGTGCAGGAAAAATGTAGCATCATATGTATGTAAACCATATATGCCTTACAGGATAGCTGGTGCCAGTGAAGGATTAACAAATTATTTATAATGTGTCCTCATAGTGATTGCCAGGGTATTGTAGATAATGGTAACTATAAAATATGAAGAACTCTTTTTAACGTAATTGCTTCATAGTCTTTCATAATAAAAGATGCTAAAGTAGTGAGCAGAGATTGTTCTCTGTGTCTGAGTGTGAACTGTGTCTCTCTTGCTGCTGTAGCCAGCAGTGTGGAGGGACCAGAGAGAAGTAGACTCTTCACTGATATCCACCATCAATGGGGGCATTCAGGTTAGTGTCAGACACTGGCCTCTCTTGCATGTCGCCCCTCAGAAGACTTGTTTCCACTCTGGCTGAGATGTGAGTGTTAAAGCCAACAAGCAGAGGATGCTAACACGTGTCCCTCTCTCCTCCCTGGGGTAGCACGAGTCTGAGGCGATGAGCACGGAGGTGGTGCGAATGCGAAAGGTCAGATTCTTAGCCTCGAATACGTTTCCGCAGTCATCTCTCCACCTCCATTCTGCTCGAGCTTCTCATCCAAAAGACTAATTTCACCCTCTTCTCATGTTGTGCTTCCATACGGCTAGGTCTTAAATGAAATCCACATCAGGTTCGATGCACATACAGTATATTTTAAGAGGTATAAAAATGTAAGAATAGATGGAATATGTAAACAGAGAGAAGAATATAACTTCAATATAATGAGACTATGCTTGCCTCAAAAAATATGTTTTTACACATATTAGCTGTTTAAAAGTTTACAAGGCATTCATTTCTTCTCATTGCTTGCCGTTGTTGTAAACCCTGGAATGCACACATGCATGATTATAGATCAAATGCACCTTACTGAAAAGTGGCATGATAACTGGTGTTTTATCACATTTCTGTCACTCCACCATTCTTCCATGAAATCTTTAGTGAGTCCTCTAAAGCCTTAGGCTCTTTGCTTTGTTAGTACATTGCAGTTTGGCCCCTATGGTCACTTCACCCCAGACTATTTTGCATGCAGACTCCTCACAGCTGTCTTTGTCTGTTGTATTAACACTGTAGTGAACTTCGTAGCATGCATGTCCAAGGTGTGGCAGTTTAATGCCAGCACACAGGGAAACTGAAACAAACCCACACTCTTTTTGTTCTTTTCATTTTTCACAGAAAAGAGCTAAGAAAATTGAGGGTGACTCAATTTATATCAGACATAGCCTTTTAATGTTGGAGGTTTGTATCCCTTCTGGAGATGTCGGTCTCTATCTTGTGTTTTCTTGCTCTTTGGCACAACGATCTGCTGTTTAATATCACGCTTGCATGTGGCATGATTCACACTTTTTGCATCAGCATAAACGATTGGCTGTAAATTAATATTATGTAAATAAATAAGTGTGTGTGTGGCAACGTAACTCTAATCCGGTTGTTTCAGGAGATTGCTGTTGAACTTCCAACAAATACGTATTGGGTTATGGTCAGGATTCTTACACTTAAACTAGTTAAGGATGCTGCACTCCATAGCATCCTTAAACTGTCCCTAATGATCAGCCCTGTCATGTGGTTGATGAGCTAAGGTTTACGTTTTAAGCTAATCAGGGACAGCAAGAGCTTTTCTAGACTGTTTTTCATTCTTCAAACCAGGATTCACAAGCAGCTCCATCTATATATGGTATTTATTTTTTCCAGATCATCAGTATTCTCCTGTTCCTGCTAAACTCTTTCTACCTCCATCTCATTTTCTAACTTGCCAGAAATGCATCGCACTTTCTCAGCAGTTATGCAAATGAAAATCTTCTGAATTAAAATAATTATACACCTTTTGCTGTTGCATATGAAAGGAATGACGTTTGGAGAAACACTTATCATTAAGTTGCTCTTTAGCACCACAATAAGTCACGATGAACAGTTAACAAACAGTTCTGTTCGTTTACTAGAACATCGTCTGCAGTTTGTTTGGTAAAATGGGTGTCACTATCTTGCAGTTCTCAGTAAAGATCAACTTGGTGCTAAATGTTGCCAAATCAGTGCTGCTACTGTTGCTTTTGTTCATTTGTGTTAAATGAACAGGTTTCCATTTCTACTGAGGCTTCATCTTTGACAGTTTGTGCCATGTCTGCTACCATCACCTCTCCTGCTCTTTGATTTGCACCCTGTGTTCACGACGCGTTTCACTGCAAGCCTAATGCTATGAAATAGATCCTCAGTGCTGTGCTGTAATAGTTTACAGCTCATAACCATCCGAACATAAATCACAGCACAGACTCCTCTGAATCTCCCCTGAACCCTTCCCTTATAAATCAAAGTCTGGTTTCATGAATCAGCTGCCACACTTGATTTTCATTTTGAAAAGGAGTCGCTGATAATCTATCAAGAATCCACATTGTATGATCATCTAGATTAATGGCCCCTTCTAATTTAAGGTCCTTTAGAATTACCAATTAACGCTGCTTCTGCTTGTTTGTTAAATCTGCAGTAAGTCAACACAAATTGTACAGAAACAGCAGAAAGCAACATAATCTGACTTTATTCTCTCCTGTTTGTTAATCTCTCCCTCTCTCCCAACTACGAACATATCCTTCATCTTCCCTTTCCCTCCATCCAACTTTCACCATCTATCCTCACTTCTTATTTTTTTCTCCCCATATTGTTTTCTTGATCCAATTTCCTGGCGCCCTCTTCCTCCTCCATGCCATCTTTCCCCTCTCGACTTTCCTCCGTATAGGAGTTCGATAAGCCTCAGGAGGACTTGCTCAAGCATCATGCCAGTATCAGTGAGCTGAAGAGGAACTTCATGGAATCCGTCCCAGAGCAGAGGCCCAGCGAGTGGGACAAGCGCCTGTCCACACACTCTCCGTTCCGCACCCTGGGTATCAATGGTCAGCCTCTGCCCAGTGCAGATGGGGTAAGTCTCCCACAGAAAACACTCGCCACCAAATCCTTTTTAGTTGATTCAATCTTTAAGTCTGTCAGTTCAGGAATTGGAGCAAACAAAGCAACAAAAAAAAATTACACTTAATTAGAAAATAACAATTCCTGACTTGACTTGGTTAAAGCTGTATTTATACGTATGTTATCACATTTGTTTTCCATGGCTCTGCACTTTTAGAGATTATTGCAGTGTGCATGGTTTTGTAATGGAACAGAAGAACCTGAAATTCTTGCTAACGTCTTGTGTTTGAGTACATTTTAAAATTGTGTGTAATTTCGAATATTAACTTGCTGCATTGATCGAATTCTTTTTTTCTTTTTTTTGACATGATGAATATATTCAAACAAAAGAAATTGATACAAGTGGGGATCAGGCTCTTCCAGTTGTCATTCCTGGTTCTCTTACAGTCTTAAGTGTAATGGACTGTGTGTGTGCATGTGCAGACCTATTCAAGGCAATGGCATGTGGTATGCAACACATGCATGTGTATGAAGAATGCAGTGGGACTTGTTGAATAGGGTCTGTACTTTGGTTCTTTCACTTAAAAGACTGATGTGGGCGAGGCGTCTTTGGGACAGGTTGTCCACTCTCTGAGAACTCACTTTGGTTCACCTTATGTGCATTGGATGCCTCTGAACGCCAACATGTTTGTATTGCATGACTGAGGGACCTGACGTTAAAAGTTTACTGCATGACTCAGAGATTACCCTTTTTGTGAATCTTTGCATGTTCTGACATTGAGCAAAAATGACCCTTTCCCCTCTTCTCTGTCCCTCCTTCATTGATGAGTTTTCTTTCTGCTTTTAATACTTTTTGCTTTGCACTTTCTTTTCACACTGCTCTTACCTTTTACCTTTGGCTGCTGCTTTCACCAAGCCTTGATTGTTTTTCCATGAAGAGACAAGGCCTCATTCACAGTTGTATCAGCAGCCCCACTCTCCCCATAGAAAATAATAATGTAGCTATCACAGGACTCCAGTATAAAACTAATATAAGTGTATCATTACTTAGTCTTAACACATATGTTGTAGTAAAAAAGATTACATGAAAGCTGTTCAGTGGACTAGAAACACAATCTACTGAGGTTCATTTTGCACGCCTTTTGGCGAGACATTAATTCAACTGCAGCGTAACTGTTTGGACACTTTTACACTTGGAGACAAATCCCTCCCAGTACATCATATTGTCAGGATGCATTAGAGTTGCACTGAAATCAAAGCAAAGCAAAACTGACAGCTCAGAGTCTGTAGTGAGGAGATGACTCAGAACAAATGGATAAAATGTTTGATGTAAGCAACAATATGACACTGTTTATACTCAGTTTTTACAAGCCAGTTTATTATTCTAGGCCCCTGCTGTGAGAAAAGTAATCATTCATATTAACAGCACAAAATGTTGGTTTGCAAGGTTGACACGCAGCAGCAGAATTGGTCCTGCTTGTGCTAATGGACTAAGATGACGGGGCAAATTAAAAATAATAATACTTCAGATTAGTTTAAGATTAAGTTCAAGCTTAATTGTTGCCATCCAGCAGCCTCCAGACAGATGAAATCCCAGTTAACGTTCAAACACAACGCTGCGTAGGGTAGTTAACAGGGCATCTGTGCCAATTTAACATCTTAACGTTAGAGGCCTAAGATCATTCCCAAGTTCCATCTCAAAAATGTATAAAATGCATCCCTTTTTCAAATAAGATACTACAAGAGTGGATGACTTTCTGTCTTTTCAAACAAAGGGAATTGTTGGACATGGAAAAGTATAAAAATGCATGTTAAAATGCATGTGCAAGTAACATTTCCATGCTCTGGACAACAAAAATTTCTTTTCAATTGAAGGCTTTTGCCATGCTATTACATCTTACAGTCTTACATCTAACAGTTATTGCGCAACTTTGGCTTTTACAAGTTCAGTTCATTTTCGGTCATTGCCAACATTTCAAAATTCCTCCCTCTCATTTGTCTTCCCTCCTCCTCCTCCTCCTCCCCCTCAGTTTGTCATCCGCCTCCCACGCGGCCCCCTGCTAGACTTCTACTCCAAACGCAGCTGAGGGGCCGTCTCGACCCTGCGGAAAATCCCACACAGGTGTGAGTGTGACCCGTGGAGACCGCACCTAGTCCATCTGCCCATCAACCTCTAGCTTTCTCTTCTCCTCCTCTCCTTCCTTCGCCTCCTCTTCAACACCACTGTAGCATTCTTCATCTCTCATCCTCTGCTCCACCTGAGAAGCTGCCCTTGTTGCTTTCTGGCCTCTGTGGAACAAGACTTTCGTTCCGTCTGTTTCCCACTGCAGCACAGTTAACCTGGTTTCTCCAGCCAGAAACAGACCTGTTCTCCAAAGACTGATTAGGACTGGAAATGACAATCAACCCACTACTCTTTTGCATTTTCTGTGATTTCTTATGGACTTTAAATCAACCAATCAGCCAGTATTACCTAACAACTGACTTTTATCGGGAGGTTTTTTAATTGTTGACCATATCACTTTGAGCCTGCTTTTATACACGTTTTGAGGTACATTTATATTGTCGGTTGTATAAGGATATTGTCTTCAGATAAGCTGATCACTGTGATGTGATTTTTGGATATATATATATATATACTCTTTTCCTGAACCCACATAACGTAAGCACTAGAAAACAGCATTCTTGTTACTGGGAAATATCTCAATATTCTTTGCCACAGTCTAGTATTTCCTGTGATGGGAGAACTTGAGGCAGCTTAAGTGTAATACTTATTAACCTCTCTGTCATTCACCAGTATTTGGCAAGGCAGTATGTAAGAGATTCCTTGTTGCATGACTTTGACAATCAACTTTGACCAAAGAATAAAAGGCATTCCATATACAGTTCATATGATTGCTTGTTCCTTTCAAGGACCCTGGGTTTTGTCATTTAAGTTTCAGATTATTCATCATTCCTTATTTTTTAGTTGACGACTGTCTGTCAAAAGTAATGTGAGTGGCATGTCATTTTTGCAATCACTCCCTATTGAGAGAAAAACATCCATTTCATTCTGACGCATACTGAATTATATTCATGGATGAAGTAAACAATATGGAGCTATACCTGTTTCCAGTATCCATCTTATTTGGTAACCTACTGCCGCACGTGTCATGTAGAAATCAGTTAGGAAAAGTGTACATTGTGGCGAAGAGATATACATGGTCTGCAATAATGTTTTGTTGTGGTGTTAAAACAGTGTTGATTTTGTCATATAAAGTCTAATATAAGCCAAAAAAAAAAATCTTCCTACAGAGCTGTAGTACCTCATAAAATGGATACTGTACACACTATATACATAGTTGTTTATCATGCATGCATTATAATCTATGTAACTGTGACTTACTATACATACCATGTCAGTAGGAAACCTACCCATGATGCCATAGTGACTATGTTGTGTCTTTTTTAGAGTGTGTGCGTTAGTCTCCTTTGCAATGGTTCAGAGACTGCACATGAGGAAACCAGCAGCCATTTGGGCATTTCAGGCATACCAAGTCCCACTGTGAGCCACAGGAGTGAGCCTGATAATGTCGAAAACCACGGTGCTCCAGTTGAGGAAGAGTCATGTGATCAGGAAGAGGTTGTAGTTTTTGAGACCTCCTTGGTGCCAATCGTAGAGGTGGAGATGGCGCAGCTGCCTCCCTCCCTCGACCCCTGCTGTAAAGCTTTAGGTGAGACCCTGGAGGAAGAAGGATCGTATCCCGAAGTGTCGGAGTGCTCTGGGAGGATAGTTGGATCTTCCCCAGCTTCCTATTTCAGGAGCGATGGTCCGCAGGTCATACGCTGCTTCCAGGTAGCCTCCTGACCCCCCCAGGGTGATGCTGATTCTGTCTCTGCTTGGCCTCTGTATGATTTCAAGACTGCCACACTTGCTCACTCCTTTGCAGCAGCATTACAAATCAAAACTTGTGAATCTGTAAAGGTAGGATATTAAGTGCGGTGTCAATCATAGTCAAATGTAACTGGTTGCTGCAGAGGTGTTGCACAGTGGTGTGCTAAGTTCTCATCTGTGGTGATGGGTCGCTGTAACACTAGCACATTCTTCTCTGCCCCAAAACATTGGTTTTTACACACTGACTTTACTTCATCCTTCCAACCCACTTGTGGCATGATATTTTCCGTTTCCCTGTTTCTTTTGTAGTAGTCGGTGGTGGGAAGGGGAGTAACGAGTTGATTCTGTTGTTTCCAAAAATCATTATCGAAACAAATTTGGTGAGAAGAAAGGGCTGTTGCGGTGATAAACAATCCACACAGGCAATGGCTTAGAAGGGAGTGCATGGTGTGAAACAAATTGGTTGCTGTGAGGTGCGAGGTGTCTGGTTAAACAGCCACTCATGGGGCTATGCTCCCATCCACAGCCCCCTCTGGTGCAGACCCAGACAGTCACCATCACAGCTGTCTCCAACTCCTTACCCAGTGGCATCTCCACCACAGAGGTCCCTGTCGTCCCGACCAAGACCTTCATCTATGAGTCTTCAAAGGTAGGGGCTCCAGCACCTGCTCAGCCCAGATCTGTCTCAGTTTGCATGGAAGAGCTATCAGCACTGTATAGCAAGCAGGTCTGGGAGGACCGGGCCGGGGGCTCCAGAATGAGCATGAGGCAGCACTGCACCTTCCCTGGCTGAAGCTCAGGGTCATATTATCTTTAAAAAGGATTATTCACTCTACCTTTTTTGGTCTCTCAGGTGACAGATGATGGTACAGACGACAAAGATAGCACAACTGTGACCAGCTCCAAGACCGTTACCTCAGAGGCCACCAGCGGCACCACAGTCACTACCACTCACATCTCGAAGGTCAGCACTACAATCTTGCTCTTTGTTTATGTAATTTTTTATTTTTTTATTTGCCTCTCAATTATATATTTTTTCTTCCCTCTACCAGGTAGTGAAGAGCGGAGCTTCAGAGACTCGTGTGGAGAAGAGAATCGTCATAACTGCAGACTCTGACATTGACCAAGACAAGGTACAAACCCCTCTGTGCTAGAAACCCTCTGCCCATGACACACAACAGTAGTAATGCACAGAATACTAAAGGAATAGTTTGACATTTTTGGGAAATGCCCTGATTTGCTTTCTTGCTGAGAGTTAGACGAGAAGATTGACACCGCTCTCATATCTAGCTACAGCCAGGGGCTTAGCTTAGCATAAAGACTGGAAATGGGGAGAAACAGCTAGCCTGGTTGTGTCCAGTATTTTTTTCTTGTTATTAAATCAGCCTATCAGCACCTAAAATATTCACTAATTAACACATCACATGTTGTTTTACGGGAGGTTTTGTGCCCGAAGCAGTGACATCCTTGAGCCAGGCTAGCTGTTTCTCCTGGTTTCAGTCTTTATGCTTAATAGTTAAAGGCTTCATAGGTAAAGGAGTGATGTCAATCTTCTCATCTAACTCTCAGCAAGAAAGCAAATAAGGGTGTTTCCCAAAATGCCAAATTATTCCTTTAAGGAAGAAATGGGATGATTTTGACTTTACTAATGCAAGTGCACGATAATGTCTGTCTCGCAGGAAAAAGTTGGCGGAGCGTCAGCATTGTAACTGAATCACCACCTGCATTTACTCCTTTGACTCTCCACCTCCGGCGTTCCTTCATCAGAGTGCAGCACCCAATGCACAGTGACCAGCTCTACCTGCCCACACATATCCAAAAAGTAATATCCCATAAATCTGCACCTACAATTATGGATAACTGAGTAGAAAAATCTTAGTAGATCCTCTTTGTTCTCTTTTCTTGTTTCAGTTGAGCTGTTCATTGTAGGTAGAGGAGGGCTGCACGGTGCTCCAGTTCTCAAATGCTTATCTCATCCAGGTGTTAAAGCTTAAAAAACAGCGTTTTCAGTTGAGTGATCTCAGTTATGTTTGCTTTTAAATGCTTTTATTTTCCTAGTGGTTTTTACGTTGTTGATTTTATACAAATGCACTGTTTCCATTCTATTTTAGACACCATTATCAGCATTTATTCCCTTGGTGCTGCTAGGGGAACGTTAAGACTACATTCAAGGGAACTCTTTTTGTTGTTGTGTACTTGTCTATTTAATTCAGGAGCGACATTTAAAAAAAAAAAAAAAATGAAATGACATACCTCGCAATCAATACGTGAACAAAGATATTCGGTGCTCAAATTTGGACAGTTGTTTGGCTTTGTTCACTGCTCAGGTACAAAAACATCAAATCTTTTCTTCCCTAACCAGCCAAAAACCAGTAGCCTACACATTATTGTAAAGTTTGAATTAAAAATTGATCTATTTTGAAATATTTCTCTATTTTATAGAAGTAATGTTTTTATAGTATTTGTACAAATTTAAGGTTTTTAAGTTATTCATATCCATCTGCTCATTAAATTGTAGGTTACCATTGTGCTGTTTACTGAATTTTGAGGTCTCCAGCTTACCTGTCTCGCCTGACACCCTGAATCATTCTTATTCGTTTCCTCTTGTAGCCCACCAAGTTTATCAAACCTTTCACAATTTACATATGACAATGGAGTGCTTCCCTCAGCCCTGTTTGTTCAGTAGCATAGAAGCCATAATTGCTTTGAATGTTTGGTTGATGAGAAGTTTTACAAGCTTTGGTCTGTTTATCTCAGGTTTTGATATTCTTTGTAAGACTACAGACCTCCATATGATTGTATGAGGAATGTCCATATATGTATATCCATCCCTACTTTAAATGTACATTTATGTTCAGCCAAATGAGGTCAATAAAATGCA
The DNA here is from genome assembly GCA_005408345.1 of Macquaria australasica. Lineage (NCBI taxonomy): Eukaryota > Metazoa > Chordata > Actinopteri > Centrarchiformes > Percichthyidae > Macquaria > Macquaria australasica. Next base: position 2,074,027 of record SEMN01000030.1, on the reverse strand, counting down.
AAGCTTGTCTGTCACAGTAACCACACATGTAAGAGGTGAAGGCAGCTGTCCCAGTATATGTGGCTTTTCTCATAGGAGCACAAATTGTCTTTTTTTTTTTTTACATGCTCTACTATACAGTAATTTATTTGTAAAGTAGGAACTGTCTCATGTGATTTGATGTACTGTGATGTTTCAACACAAGCTGGTTTCCAGGCTTCCACTAGAGATGTCAGTGTTAAATATTGCATTCATTATCAACCACGTTTGTAAAGCCTTTTTACCACATAGTCCTAAGTAGATTGCTCTCTCACTTGCTGTTTCCTGTACTTTTCCTTAGAAGAGACAAATAAATACGAATCCCTTTTAGATAGCATGTTTGTTAGCAAACTTTTTTAACCCATAAAGAAGCCATTGGTATTGTAGCTACATGGAAAACGGAAACCTCTCCTGGAAGGAAATGTAGAATTTCACTTGAAAATAGTTTTTAGACAATGGAAAATATTGTTGCTTTGTGACTTATCCCTGTCTTTTTATGAAAAAATAAAATACGCATTGTTTTGCATTTTGTTGGGGCTGTCTATGTGTGAAGCATACGTACTTCAAAAGTATGACTGAGATCTTTGTAAGAAATAGATATTTAATGCTGTTCCACAGTAGATGTTGCAAGTTCAATCAACACCAAACTCTTGAGAATGTCACATCTGTCTAGATTGTAATACCATAATGTAAACATGATGAAACTACAAATACAGGATTATCAGGATATTGTTAGTTGCCTAAACAATCAAGTACATATATAGCCACTGCACAGCATCATAACACAATTTAAGTCAAGCATTAAGTTCTTACTTTCTACCTTTAATTTGGTATTGTTTCTTTGAAATAGCACCTGACTACATATACAGATATTGCTGTTTTCAAATAAAATCCTTCGTCTTAGAATAAAATCTTACACGCGTTCCAAAATCTTAAGTTAATATGATCTGATGCAATTCAATGTTAACTCTCAAAAGTATTGACTGACAGTATCACTGATAAGGCAAACCTGTAACCTTCCCTGTTACATTCAATCACCTGCAATTAAGCCATAAAGCTTTCATTATCAGAGTTAAAGCTACTTTTCTGTTTGAGAAACAACCATAAAATGTGAAAAGATGGACTGACATCAATTAAAGTTGAACACTATCAGGAGATTGACCCTTTAGAAACAATTACATGTTTAATACAGAAAAACTAGCCTGTTAAACCGCAACAGTGTTTCACTAACTGAGAGGAAATGTCTGAATCTGAAAGTGTCTTTCTACACAGAAGTGAGTTTGGGGAACTGTACAGGCATTCACTGGTACTATATAATCCACTGCTTCAAACAAGTAGTAAACAACAAAGTCTGAGTCCACTGCGTTCGTTAAAGCGGAGTTCTAGCGAATTGTCTTGACTGGGCTCTTGAAACTTGATGCAGCCTGAAGTTGGAGTTGATAAGCCATTGGGTGAATTTTGAAACCATATAGCCTGAAAAAAAAAAAAAAAAGACAACATGAAATACAATCACTTCCTGGACACGTACTGAATGAAATGTTTTGACCGCAGTGCAAATATGATACCAGAGTTTCAGTACAGATACCAAAACAAACCGTCTTAAATGATTTAAATTAAGATGGTACTCAATGCCAACTTTTGGTAGCTGACTGATTTTAAAACTGTACTACAGACACATTTAGGTTGGTATCAAAAAAGTATTGTGCTAGGTTCAATATCCAGCCCAGGTCTAAAGAAAATGTCTCTTTTGGTTGACAAGCACTTAAAACATACTAATAAAGGCATGATAATGCTAGTTAAAGTCAATGCTAACAATAAATAACAATAGTGTCAGATCAAACACACCTTGGCACAAACTGGTTGGCTGGTCGCTTTGGACGATACTCTGGGTGCACCATGAACAGCATGTGGGGGAACCCTGTCCCAAAATAGGCTCCGTCTGTGTGGTGGTGTCTGGAGGATTTGGGGGTGTAAACATCCATGCACTTTGGGCAATAAAGCTTCACCATTGCTTCTCCGGGAATGTCTGACAACCCTACATCAGACAAGAGATAAGTGATAGTCGAGTGTGTCTTCACAGCCACTGACACAGGTCAAAGGTGCTGCGTGGGTTTTGTGTAATAAAGGGAGAATTTGTTTAATGTTTAGGTAAAGAAAAGTCAGACTTACCAATAGGAAGCATTGGCTGATTCTCACAATAGACTCTGGGGCAATACCCAAAATCCCCCTGTTGATACTTTTCCAACTACGGAGAACAACAAATATAGAAATCACTGTTGATTCTCGTCATAGAGCATGTAAGAATTTGAAGTTATTAAGTAACAGCTTACCATTTGTGCAATGCCTCTGTTTGTGAGGATGTAACGTGCATGTATAAGCCCGTAGAGCATCTCTGCTGCCTGCTCTATCAAGTCACTCTGATTGGGGTTATCTTCAAGTTCCTCGTCTGTCAAATTAAAGTGATTTAGGCCGTTAAAGCGTTGACTCTGCTTTGTTTCATTTCACGTGGGAACTGCTACTTATTTGATATTCTCACCTGGCTCCAGGTCAAGAATCATGTCCAAAGCCTGGCGATAGTGAGGCACCTGCTCATTCAAACCTGTCAGGTTAAACTTGTCCTGTATGTAGTCTTCATCAACCTGTAAGACACGATTGAAGACGATGAATAGCTATTAATGGCATTAATTACTGTTGCAACAGCACATTGCCACAGCACACTGATGTGGTAGCATTACGTAAGAGCTTAACAGGATTACTTAGATGCTGCCAATGAAGAAAGCAAGGCGTCCAAATTAGAACTGGATTGTGTGAGTGCTAACCTATCAGACAAACCAGTGTGTTACACATTGATGCCTGCATTTACCACACAATTCCTAGTACTTTTATTTTAAGAGTTTTTCCTTCCACCTGTCTCCCAAAGGTGCTTTTTGAGTGAGAAGGCCTCATGTGCTTAGGTGGAACAGATTAGTCGCAAACAGCAGAGAGAAGTGGCTCTAACAGGCAGCTCTTAACTATAAGACTCCACAGAATGTCACATATTATTATCAACTAGCAAAATAATTACTTGTGTGAAACTTGTGCCATTTCCAGGCATGTGTTCAGGGCAATAGAAATGTGAAATTAAAATGTTAAAATAAGATGAGATAAGCCTTTGTTGATCCCTAGAGGAGAAATTTGGTTGTTGCAGCAGCACAAGGACACAATAAGTACAAATAAATAGAGAAGTACAGTTACACAGACCGTGCAAGCCCAAGTACATGTATTTGTTTCAACCATAAACATACAGCTGAGATGAAACATTGCTTCTTCTGGACCAGGGCGCGCGCGCACACACACACACACACACACACACACACACACACACAAAACAACAACATAAAAAGAAGTCCATGGGTGCATCAAAAAAAATCTGACTGCAATAAATCATCTGCGTTTGAACTCAAATAAAGTGCATATGGCTGCAGAGTAAGAAGACACAAACACACAGTTTCTACCAGCATACATGCAAATTATTGGTAAATTCAAATCGAGGCCCCATTCTGAAATCCCAGTCAAATCCGGGACACTGACCTCACAGAAGAACTCATTCCCTCTCAGTCCACAAAACCAGGATATCCAGGACACCTCCTCTGAGCTGCTCATCCTCCTGACAAACCAGGATTCATTTCACATCAACAGCCAAAAACCGACAGTTCGCATGTAAACTTTGCAAAAACACAAATGTAACGCTTCATTTCACCACAGGTGCAACAAACCGAAGCCGTTACCTCGAGGACTTTGAACACAAATGTGATTTTACTGTAGATAATCTTCAGTTTACGTCTCTTAACCTGCTGCCTACGTTAGCTCTCGATTACACGCTAGCTTGCATGCTAGCCTTCCTCAGCGCTGACACGTACAGTACAGATCGTGCGGAAAGTAATTATTGTTACTGCAATATGTATTTAGAGGCACTGTCTCCTGCATGTATACAGCTGTTTACAGAAAGTCACTCTTACTCACCCTTCTCTATTTTAGTTAACACATCAACTTGCGAGCTTATGCTAGTTTATCCTCGCTCCCGGGATGACAAGTGCGTCTTCCGGTCATCCAGACCTTTCAAAATAAAGTTCCTCATGACGCACGTTCTCATTACAAGCTACCGCAGTGAAAGTTATTGTGTACAAAAATGTGTTTGATGTAAGAACAGGAACAAAATACATTAATACAAATACTTTTCATGCACTTTTTAATGAATTTCCAGCAAAACTATGGTAACATAGAATTAATGATTGTTTCGTTGTGTAGGTGCCTTTTAAAATATGTTCAAACATGAACTCATATGTTGTAAAATGTTGGCCTACCTTATATAAAACACAATAATTTAACTATGCTTTTTCTCTCTCCCTCTCTTCTTTTTTTATTTTGTCTGACATGGTAATGGCCACTCCCATGTAGATTCCATACATAATTAGGCTATATTTTGTATTTAACTAAGCAGCTAAAGCAACATGAGTAAGGAGGCTCACTTACAAAGCATTTGGTTGCCCATAATGTGGGAAATCTGTACTGTGGTCACAAGCCAGAATGCACAAACATTATTATGTAGATTCTATTGCTAAATATATAAAGATTGCACATTTCACAATATGTTTGATGCTTTTTTCCCCCCTGTTGACATGAATTTTAAAGCATGTAGGTGATGTTTAAATCTGAAAAAGAGTCATAATGACAGTCATTCCTTGCTGGGATGGAGAGCTCCTCTTCAAGGCAGATCTGAAAAGGTTTTGCGACGAGGTGGTCCAACATCTTTGGGCTCTTGCTCCTTTCCTTTGCCTTCAAACATCAAGATCCTTTAAGGAAGGAAATTACATGTCAGTTGCTATACAAGACGTTACTGGAAACCTTTGAACTTTAGACAGAGGGTACTTTCTTTCTTTCTTTCTTTCTTTCTTTCTTTCTTTCTTTCTTTCTTTCTTTCTTTCTTTTTTGCTTAATCATCTGACACCTTAGACACTTACTTCAAGTACTTTTGAAACTACTTTCCACATTGAAAACTAGTAGTTTTATCAGCTAGATTTAGACACATGGCCATCAATATCACTAGTAGTTTCATACAAATTTATGAGTCCAGCACCCAGCCTATATATTTTTTAATAATTTGGGGACTTAATCTCCCCTTAACCCTAATCTTTACTCACAGTTTCAGAATTGCATTTCTTTTTCCCAGCATCATATTCAGGAAGTCATTGTAGCTGATAGTGTCTTTCGATGTCCCTCCAACCACCTCTGACATCATCTTTTTCAGCTCTAAGTGAGTCTTGGCCAGTCCAAGTTTTTCCAGCATTCGTTTTAACCCCATTATATCTATAAAATAAATCGTTCACAAAAAGCAAATAAGTAAAAAGTGCTTATATCTATAATCTTTGAAGATAGCTTTGTTGTGAGTCACTACTGAAAGCAACAGTTGCTAACTGTAGCTAAAAATAATTTAGGGCAGTGCAATTTTACCTATTTCTCCTTTGTCGTTGAGATCAAACTCCATGTATTTATCTGTAATACAAGCAAATATAATCTCATTCCAAAGCATATAACTGTGCACTAAATAATCAAATTAATTCACTGAGGAGTGATTGGTAGCCCTTGAATACTCACTTTTAAACATTTCAAGCTTTGAGCTAAGGTCTTCCTCTTCTGCATACTGGGGATCTGAGAGAAAAGCCTGGGGGAGTAATAATTAAATAATACCAATAAATCAGACATTGTTTTATTGGTATCACACAGGTGTCATGTTTTTGTGTCCAGACCCTTTGTGTAGAATAATGATTCCAAAAGCCACTTATCTCTACTGTAACCCGATGACTTTGCCTAAAAAAATCAACTCACCTCATTGATAGAGTTCAGTTTTTCTTCCTGTTGAGACTTCAAAAGACCATATGCTTTACCTCCTGAGAAATAATATACAAGACAATATAAAGATAGTCAAATGACAAAACAGACATAGCAGAAATAAAGTCAAACTAACCTTGAGCACTGCTGTCCATTTCTGTGCAGAGTGCTGAGAGTCTGTGAAACCAGCACGGAGAGTGTGAAAAGCTATGCGTTCCTGTAAATCGAGCCACAAGAGGAAGTGGAGTTACAAAGTTTCAGTTAGCATTAATAAGGTTTCTCTGTAGTATTTAAGGCTGCAGCAAACAAGTCAACTGGAGGATGCACATTCTAACATTCACGCGTGCACACACACGCACACACACACACACACAGTCTGAATTTCACCAGACATAGTGGGGAAAAACACTGATGTATTGCTCAATAATAGAAGTTTACATACATGACACTATGCTGTGTAATGGCCGAGGACGGGCTCAATCAAATTTATAAGATCTGATACAGTCGAGAAAGTGATGCATCTCCACCAGTTTAATAAGCTGACATTTTAATTAAGGAAGGAAGAGTGATGCATCAAGGAGAAGTGTGTCTTTGGAAACAGAGAAATACACATTACTCTGACTCTGCAAAAATACTCTGCTTATGAGGCATAAAAACACATTTGTATTTTTGTAAACTTTTATTATTCAGGAAAGTTTCATTGAGAGTGATGTTTTTCTTTTTCAGGGAAGCCCCAGTCACACTCCTGCAGTTACACACAGCCACACCTGGAAGCTGCCCAGTACAGTCAGGTCTGCCTGTGAGGAGCTGGGGGTTAAATGCCTTGCTCAAGGGCACCTCAGTGGTGGTAAAGAGGGAGGGGCAAGTGCTGCTTTTTCACTTTCTCCACTCATATTTAAATGTGACCTCCATAAAAGACTTGACAACAACATGTGCATTTATGGCCATCTGTCTGCTTGATGTAATGTTTTGTTCTTGCCACATGGTGGCTCTATTGGCCACATAATCAGGTAAACAGAAAAACAAATATATGACAGTGCAGCCAGTTTCATGTTGAGACTTTTGTGTTACTAGGGAACTGAGAATAGGTGGAGACAAAAAAATAGTCTAGAAGTCTAGAAGAGGACTCTCTTTAGTCTCTCCACTCGGCTGCATTACACAGAAAATGTCACATTATTATCCACTGTTATTAGTTCTGTTAATAGTCATATCTGAGTGCAGAGGTGAGTAGGTCACTGAATAATTTCTTCACCAGATTCAATCAATGTGTATCGTAAATGTATTTACTTTTTAATTTTTTTTTATAAAGAACAGAAGTATTTGCTATATACCAACTCTGACTGTGATTGAACTTATAAGGTGGCGTACATACAGTACACTACCTATTTAATATCTTCCACTTATTGTGAAATCTTGAATTATCTGCCTCACAGTTCTGACACTGAATGCTGTACGCTATCTAAAAACCCTTTGTGCAACAAGTACTCTTGGTGTTATTCTTAAACTGATTCTAATCTTTTTTTTTTTTTTATCATTCTTAAAGACGGCTCACCTCCGATTGAGTCTGTGCCTGCTTCTCAAGAAGAAGATGTAGTTCTCCCTTGTTTTAATTCTAATGTGATAGATCCAAAGAGCTGCTACAGGGTCAGATGGACTAAGTATGCCACAAGTGCCAGTCAGATGAAGGTTATCCTTGCCAGGCCTCTAACACCCAAGATCCAGGATGTTAAACGTGTAAAATGGGGAGCTGATGGAAATGGACGAATGTCTCTTTTTCTGACAAAATTGCAAAAATCTGATGAGGGACTGTACAGCTGTGAAATCTGGCAAGGCTGGGACTCTGTTCTTGTCAAAAACATAACCTTGAAAGTAAAAGGTAAGATTACACATTTTATTCTCCTTACTCTCACTCTTTTACAAATAAATCATGTATCACATAAATGTCACCTCTTTCAGAATGCAAAGCCCTTCCACCAGTAAAGGCAGCGCCCAGCACACCCGTTAACCTGAACTGCCCAGTGGACACACCATCAGGACAACATGGACCCCAAAATATCTCCTGGGAGATGCTGAAAGGAGGCATTCCTGTATTTAATAACTTGTCAAGAGTTGAAATGAATGGGACATCATTATCTATCCAGTCTGTGAAATACAGTGACAGTGGTTGGTACAGATGTAAGTACATGCTTGGACAAACTCAGCGCTGCTTTGAGATGCATCTACTGGTCCAAGGTAAGATTTTAAACGATTCGATATTATCACTGACAACAAATGTGTAAATCTACATAACTTCTGTTTACCTTTTCTATTCCCTTTAAGAAGTGGAACATGTTGTGGCCACAACAGTTCCAGGTATTGCAACAAAAACTATTATCTATATTTTACGTCTTAATTAAATTGCATCAATTGCTTAGATTTGCTTCCTGTCTTCCTCAGCACTGACAATCAGTGAGAATATTCGGGAAACCGGGAAGGAGGGGAGCAGTGGAGCATTTATTGCAGTTGTGGCGTCAGTCATCGTTGGGATTGCCGTAATTGCTGCGCTGATAGGACTATTTGTTTACAGCAGACGTAACACCCGGAGAAACACAGAGCTAATCCAGAGGCATCCACCAGGTTTGATCTGTCTAGAAGCTATTTTTAATGTTGATAAAACATGCAGTGTTATTGTAGCTTTATGTTCTCTTGTTGCTAATCAGGTACTGTTACAGACTCTGCTGGTGGTTATGAGATTGTGAATCTTACATCCTCAGAGAGTGAGCTCTATGTTATTCTTTCACTACCTTTTTTTTTTAGTCCAGCCACTGTGGCCTCTGCTGCTTCATTTATACTAACAACATTTAACTTTATCTCACAGATCATACAAACCAACGAGTTAACAGTCTATACCAACAACTCCAGGATGGAACCATGTGTACTTGTAAGTATTGATACTATTAGAAAATCATACTGCCTACATAATTCTCATCATATTGAAATAGCCAAATAACAATTTTCTCTTCTTTGTTGCAGTCCAGTTATAGTCATTTTCAGTCTGCTCAAGAAAAAGAAGATTTTCCTTACTGTCTAATCTGGATTGCCTGCTTACATTTATGCAATATGTAAAAACATGTAACACAAACTAATGTGTAAAGTGTCTTGCAAGGAAGAGCAACTTACTGTATATTGTGCAACATGGAAAATGGCACCCCCTGTTTTTTTCTTAGACTGCTGAAAAGACCCTTCCTTATTACCCTGTTTGTATTATTATGTCTAACCATCTGTATTATTTTAAATGAAATGGAGACATGTTTACAATGTAATCTTTCAATCAAATATTTTATCCAATTTGAATAAATATCTGTAAGATGATTAATGATCATGAAAAAGAAGGTTTTTTTCTGTCTATATTTTTAGTGTATTGAAGGTTGAAATGACTTATCAAGGTTAAAATTGAGAGACAAAAAACACCTTTATTTAGTTCTAGTTTACAGCCTGTAATAAATCATAGAAACTGTCAGTGGTGGTGACGGCTTCTCTTTTGGATTGTCTTTGCTGGTGTTGTTCCTCATTATTTGTATCCTGAATGACCTCATAAACATGAGTCTGTGAAGAGGAATAACATAGTTATGGTATTACACCAGGATATATCAGCTTGACAAAAAGAAAATCAAAAGTAAAGCTTTTAACAGTTATTTTTTAGCACAATTACTTTTTGTCTCTTCTTACCATTCCAATACTTGACTGCTCATTTCCTGCAAACAGAAATGTATTATTTCACCTTCATCTCTCGAAACATTCTTATGCAATAGTTGTAGTGTAGGTTGCATGTATGGTTCCTTAACCAGATTCAGTACCTGCATCCTTCTTGTGCTTCCTCTTCATGTACATGTAGAGTCCTCCAGCAGCTATACATATCAGGAGCCCTAGAGGAAGTGCTAACCACACGGGTGTTTGCAGAGCTGTAGGCATTCAATTATTCAATTATTTTCCTCTGTTTACTCAGAAACAAGGGTGCATTTTGTCTTTTATGTGGGTTTTATTCAGGAGAAAAGGCAACATTTGCATGATGCATACTTACGGTTAACAGTGCCCCACTTCTTTGATGCCATCACCTCACCCTCTCTATGCACAAAGCAGATTAATTCATCTAATGTTATTGATGAAACTGGGAGAAATAGCCTGTTTATGAGAGTGTTATTGTCATTCATTAAACCGCTCTGCCTGCTGTTATGGCTTCCTCCAGACCAAGTTAAATTGAAGTCTTTTTCACATTTTTTAGTGCAGGTAAGCACACAAGTCAAGGTGAGATTATCTCCTTCTGGCCCGCACTCTGAAGTAACTGTAAAGACAAGCATGAGAGGAAACGTTTTAATGGCAGTGACGCAAATTAAATGTAGCGCAATTCATGCTCTGTTTCGGCACTTTGGAGAGTTTTCACACTCACCATCGAGGGTATGCAGCCTGATTTTGTTAAACACCTTTTGCTGACCAGCGGACTCTGAGCACTGGTAGTCCCCAGCATGCAGAGCACTCACTCTGCTAGTGACCAGTGATGAGTCTTTATTCACATGATAGGCCTCGGTTTGGCCTTTATATGGTGAGATGTCATCTGTCAGTGTCCTTCCACCCATAGCCCACTGCACGCTGCCACCAACGCCAAGAGAGGAAGTGTTGCCACAAGATAGTGACACTGACTCACCCACTGCTGCAAACACTTCCTCTATGCCATCTGGGGGAAAGGTAGCACTGGTTACACTGTACATCTTAAATCACATCTTTCAGTTGGTGTAATCTACAAGTGAAGTTTAGTACCTTTTACTGTTGTTGTATAAGTGACGGTGGCTTTAACCGTGTCATTCTGCGTTAGCTGGCATTTCCATTTTCTGTGATGGTCTGTCAGTTTTTTATTGATGATCAGTTTAGAGAAGCATTCAGAGGGATTTTCAAAGTGGAATCTATTTCCATCTAATGGTGTATCATCTTCAGCACTCCACTTTATATGTATCCCTCTGTTGTTACAAGGGACATATCCTTTATATCTATTGAGGTAACAGTGAAGCTCTATTGTGCCGTCTGCAGGAGTTGAGCTTTCAGTAACTGGTGAATGAAAAAAAAAAAATCATGTGACTACTGTGATATTCTCATTAACTTATTCAAGAATGGTTTGAGGTGCAACTCACTTACGTTCAAGAATCTGAAGCGAAACGCTTGAATTGAGCGCTCCACTGTCACAAGAGTAAAGTCGTGCATCGTTGAGTACCGGGTGATTAATCTCCAGAGAGCAGTCCTTTAGCAGGCGAAACCTGAGGACGTATGGAGCCGTCACCTTTCCAGCCTTCACCACCTCAGTAACTGATCCAAACTCTTCAGCCGTGTGCCAGTTAATAGAGGAGCAGGATTTAATAGAAGGTATGCCACATGGCAAAGTAATACCATCTCCTAAGGCAAACATCACCAAATAATCTGTTGGAAAAGACAACAAAGCATTTCATTCTGTCAGAAATCTAATATACCTTTGCTAGAGCAACGTTCACTAACAGAACTCAAAACTAAAGGTATGGGAAGTCGGTGACCCTATCATGAAGTGAACATATTTATAACCACAGTCAATATTCATCCATTATTTTACATTTTTAAAAACTTTCGATTGTACTGTAAGCATTCAGTTTAATTCATTTTAAGGGTGAAAAATTGAATACTTTTCAATACCTCATGTAGTATCTCAATATTTTGTAAATCGGGTCAGAGAGCTTAGAGTTATTAGTTTCCCAAAATAAAGATACAACAGATTAACAAGAGAACATTTTCTATTTTCTCATAATTACCAGATGACTGAAGTCCAGCTGCTGCGTGTGTCAGAGAAAGAAGACAGAGCCTTAACAGTGCAAAGGAAGCCATCCTTCTCTTAGAAGATGTCACCTCACATTGTCTTATTTATTGCTAAATCCCCTGATAGCAGAAGTTTTACAAAAAACATGTTCAGGAAATGACATTGAGGCAACTCATTTTTAGTCCAGCCCATGAGAGGAACCCATGTTCACTTTCTCACATTAACCCCGCAATTTTATAGAAAACTGCGGCCACTATACAAATGAATGCTGTGCTTTGTGTGTTTTTCATGTAACATTTTCCCTGTCTGTCACATGTGCAAATACTAATACCTTCTATTAATACCAGTTATCACTGTTATCTATCATCAGATGGCTATTTATGATGTAAATGCAAACACCTTTACAAGATGTGCCTCTCACCCAGTGATGAGGAGTGATAACCTGTAATTCTACTCAGCATTTTCCACAGGAGGGATGTTATTTCACTTTCTGTAGCATGTTCAGTGTTTGTCCACTGGATGGTGCTGCCAGACTCTATGACAGATATACTTCTTGTGAAATGACTAGTATTTGATTTACAGTAAGCCAGGTTTTGATTAGCATGCAGCTCCATCTGAACAGTGCTCATTTGTTCAAGCTTTCTATCTGACGGCTCCTCAGTTTCTGTTTCCATCCTGGAGGAATCTGATCACCTGCTTGACCTTTCTTGTAGTTTCCCCCCATCCACTGGTGATGTTGAGGGTCATTATTTTGTATGTAAACAGCTTTAAAATTAACACTGCAGTTTGCTTTGCCTTTATACAACAGATCAAACAAATCACTGTATATATATATATATACAGTATGTCTGGCCTGTGTTGTTTAGTGATGATCAAATAAATAATTGTTAGAGTTACAAACCCATCAACAGACTTATTTTAATCAGGATATCCAATACAACAGACAAACAGAAAGAAGTAATAATGAGAAACATACGTGTGAAGGTTCTGTCATTATGTTTACATGTAAAACTTTTTAAAAACCATTTATTTGCACACAAATGCACAACGCTTAAGCAACAAGTAAGCAGTACACCCTCTGTAGTTCAGGGGTTAGTCACAGGTCTTGGACGTGCTATAACTGTGTAGGACTTGATCTTGAGTACAACACTAGCAACTCCTCTCAGGTCGGGCAGAGAGGCCTCGCTCTCAGGAGGGATGAACTGGAAATCTCTCAGCAAGTAGGCAGTGAACAGAAAGAGCTCCATTTTGGCAACAGACTCCCCCAGGCAGAGCCGAGCCCCCCCTCCGAAAGGGATCAGGGCACGGGTGGAGCCTCCTCCTCCTTGCAGAAAGCGCTCTGAAAGAGAAAGAGTAACTAATTTATTTGAGATCTGCTGAGCCAAGTGAAAGGAATGCAGTTCTCCTCACAGTTAGAGCAGTACCTGGTTTGAAGCTGTACGGGTCAGTCCAAACTGCAGGATCATGGTGAGCTCCAAAAAGATTAGGAATGATGACTGTGTTCTTAGGGATGAAGTAACCTGCAATACTAAACATGCGTGGGGTTTATACATTTGCCATAATGCAAAGTAAAAACAGTGTTAGCAGGTTGTGAAAAATGTCCAATGCAGAACAGCACAAAATGAGTGTACATCCATACAAGTGGTCTTTGTGTATACCTGCTCACTGACAGACTTGATCCCAGCAGGACCAAGTATAGCAATACAGCAACATACTTTATATATATACCCATTATATAGTATTTTGTTGCAGAAAAATTCTTTCTAGTTTATTTATTCATTACGTAGTTGGTTTGCAGGAATCAAGTATTTTTTTTAATGCCCAGCTCAATACGGGGAGCAACAGTTCAGCCTGGGTCCCATGCTAACTGTTTACTTTGTTTTCTTTTTCAGCGTTGGCATAATTTGTTTTTGCATAAATTCATTTTTTTCCAGAGCATTTTCAAATTCTTTCAAGCAATTCTTGCTATATAGCCATGTTCGAGGTGGGTATTTGCATCAAAGCAGTGCCAAATGTGTAATATTCCACCACTCATCATGCTGCCAGCCTTGGTGTTGGACCAAGGACTAAACATAATTACTGAGTGAAATATTGGAGAGAAGTGGGTCTGTGCCAGATTTGTAAACTGATCTGGATTGTACCAACCTGTACTGATGCCTGCTTAACAACATCTGATCTTATAGACAAATTATCTCAGCGGTAAGTAGTCACTAATCTCCTTCTTTGCATATTGTCGTTCAGCTGACCTGCTGTCTCTGATGGCTCTGTGTGGCACCGCCAACGGGGCAACTGGCCTGAGCCTGAGCACTTCATGGATCAGAGAGCACAGGACAGGAAGTCTGTGTCTGTCGCTGTACTTGGGGTATCGTCCCTCTAGCACTGCGCACAACTCCTCATACACTTTGGTCTGCACCTGAAGATTAAATTAAGAGAGGAGAGAGACACTGAGATACACTCCAGGGTGTGTAAATATGGTGTTTAGTGGGAAATGATGTGCCCTGCCTCCGGTCTGTGCAAAAGGAAGGCCACGGTCCAGTTCAGCCAGGCTGCGGTGGTCTCTGTTCCCCCAATGAGAAGGTCCACAGTGGCCATGTGGACGTGAATGTCTGTTAGGAGCTGGAGACATGTGTTCATATGATTCATTAAAGAAAAACATCTTATCTGTTAAAATAAGGAGGTGGATAATATGCAGATACCTCCAAATCCAATCCATACTCCCAATACATTTCTAATTAATTCCCCCTGGTGTTCACTGTTCTATGTTCTTACCACTCCATGTTCTGTGTTGCGATGTTTGTCAAGGCCCTGAAGGAGGGATCCTGTGATGGCATCCTTGTTTTTGTTGTCTTGTGACTGCACAGATAACAAAGTAACAGCTGATAAAAATGAACACAGGCTTTAGCAGATAACTTGCCTCATTTTATCATCACCACTTGTGTGATTTTGACATTTTGTTTGACAATGTTATTGCCCACAAGTGTTGTGTATTCACTAAGCCACACCAAGCCTCAGTCTTTTTAATAATTAGAGTTCTTTATTGTATGTTTTTCAAAACAGTGACACATTTTCCAACCTGCTATTTTTTGGCGTTTGTTTTTACTGACCTCGTAATTGTTGAGATGTTTTCTTATAATTTCATCTCTCCTGCCCACCTCTTTCAGAAGACGGGAAAACACAGGATTGGGTAATTTCTTTGAGAGAACAAATTACATAATGTGTGAAATCCCATTCAGAAGATGTTTGTTAGTCTTCCCTGTGATCTACAGTCAGGATAGTGAATATTTACTGACTCTGAGCAGTGGGAAGGAGTCCAGAGCAGAAATCCAAGAGGAGCCCCACAGTGCGACAATCTCATTCAGACATCTGTGCAGCTGCTGCAGCTCCAAAGAACTCTTATCATACTAGAAAACACAGAGATTTATATTTTAATACATCCTACCACTGAAATGCACTTTGCAGTAAAACAATAGCACATTATTATATTAATACTAAGTAATGCAAGCTTCTAAAAAGGGCAACATAAACAGTGACCTTGCCCAGTCCCCAGCATAAACAGACAACCAAGCACTGGTCTGCCACAACCACAACTGTTCATTGATGAAAAACAGATTCTGCAATCCATCTCTGATACTCAGAGGTACAAACTGAGCTGTGGGAGGAGAGATACTCACTTCTTTTCCAAAAGCCAAAGTGGTGATGACATTACTGGCTGCCACTGTGAAATCCTCAGAGAGATCTACAGCACTGCCTTGGTAGTCCATCAAAACCTAAAACAGTGAAGAAACAATGTTTTATCTTTTTATGTGACCACTTTGGAAATACCCAATATTTGGTTTGCTGTCTGGATCTCTGCTATCACATTGCAGGCTATTGTCACTATATTGTCCAGTGGTGTATAATTTGTTCCTCTTGTGTTCTGTACCTTTCTCAGATGCAGTGCCTGTCTCTCGATCACGTCATGCAATGATTGCTGGCAGCAACGTTGCAAGGCACTGTGGACGAGACGACGATGTGCCCTCCACTCCTCATTATAGTCCCCCAGAGAGATGGTGCGCCCTCCCCCAGACACAATATCACCTGATACAAGTCAGGAGAGGTCATAAGGACTTACAATAATACAATAATTATGCATACTGTTATTGCAAAAGAAGTTTGAGCTGTTTACCTGTGTATGAAACTGGTCTCCCAGCAAAGTCTGACCATTTTTTCACCAGTGCTTCTCTTATGACTTCACTGTTATTAAGTACCACCATGGCTAAAAAAACACAACAGGGTTTTGGTGTGGTGGCCATCTGAACAATACTATCCACAAAAAAGCTTGCTTTTATGTGATATAATAAAATTGTGCATGATTACTTGTGTTTCCACATTTAAGGCGGTAGATGTGTCCGTACCGCTGTGCCAGATCGGTCAGGTGAATTGGCAGATGATCATGTGTCAGCTCCATCATATTGCCTATGAGGAAGAGACTGGGAGGACCTGGGAGGGAAGGAGACGAGGAGCAGGGAAGGAACTGATAGAGATACTGCAGCAGTCTAGATTCAACTACTGGATGAAGGAGTTAAGAAAGACAAAGGAAAACAGAGAGAGAATGAATACTAATCATAAATATCCATTAGATCAAGTAGTCAAGTTCAGTGTACTAGTTGCTCGTGTTGAAAAAATGTCTCATTCATTATTATATTTTCATGAAATTAATATACTTGATTGTACAACCAGCATGACATATAAAGACAACAAATAGATAATTACCTGTAGACTTACTTCCCTTGTGGTCTTCCTGTACAGATTTGTCTCTCTGACCAGAAGTGCAAATCAGTACCATGAGCAGCAGCACTAGTAGGAACACAGCTCCCACACTGATCATTGATATTTCTATTGCCATTTTGTGTCTTCTCGCTGGTGTCCCACTTCAGAAAGCTGGCCAGCACACTGCCTGCCGCATTTATAGTCTTCTCATCAGTCTCCAAGCCCGTCAGTTTTATATGATGTTGGTGTTTTCAAGGACGTCTAAATACTTTTTTTTTAGGTCAGCATATCTGATAATGACATTAATGCAACACCATGTAACAAGAGACAGCCTGATAAACATGGCTGGGACTTGCTGAAGGGCATGATAACACATCACAGTTGACATGACAGTCAGTCACACTGGCTTATCTTGTAATGCAGGGAATGAAATAACTGCTTTGGATATGGATAAGGATTTGGGTGTTTTAATTTACTCTTACAAAAAGAAAAAAAAAAGAAAAAAGAAAAACGACACTTCAGACCCACCTTAGCCACATTTATTCCAATGGACTGAGACAGTGCATATTTAATTACAGTAGTAGTGGGGTGGCATACCATGGTGGTGCACAAGAAGGTATTGAAGTCAAAACAAAATTGTGTTGAAATGGGCGGGTCAGGCAGAACAGTATACAAAACGTTGCAATAAAACATTTCTCCACTCTTTTAGTATATTACCAGAAAAAAAGAACAGATCAGAAAAGAAATCTTGCACGTTGAATGAAATGTATTATAAAAACCACTGTACATGCAATTTCAATTGGAAAGTGACATGCAGCAACTGTGAGATCCACTGTCTTCTGGATTTCTGGAGCTGTAATGCTGTCAGATGTAAGGTTTTCAGGTTGGAGAACCCATGAAGACTGATGTATCCTTAGCCATGAGTTGCAGGAGAGAACCTGGACGGTCTGAACTTCATCTCAGTGAAGGGAATGGAGGAGTCTTTACCTTTCCAGTCTATCCAGACTATTCCCTGTATCAGAACAGAAACGAAAAAGTGATGACATTTGGTTAGTGTGATGTATTATAGAAGATAAAAAGTTCATTAGTCTACATCCAGGTAGAGAGGTGATAGTACCTGATTATTACTGCTGATGCCATAAAGACCATTGAGGTTGGTCTTGTAGCAGTTCTTGTACCACCAGCCTCCCATGTAGGCTCTGGCACAGTAGATCCCCAGAGGGTCAGGGTCCTTGTCCCGGGTTGAGAATGGACGCCCATTATGGTACCTCATAGAGTCACCTGACAGAGAAAGACAGTGACATTGAGGTATGAATTGTCAGGAATTTACTGTATAATATAGTATTATACTGCACATATTCAGGGAAATTCAACTTTTATACAGTTTTCACCTGCAGTTCCAGTGTAGCCTGACACTGTAAGAGCATAGTGCCTCTCCACTGCATCAATGGAGAAGTTGACGTAGTGAGCGTAAGCGGTGTCATTTCCGGATCGCATATCCACTCTCAGACTCACAGGGCCGACACTGGTCAGGTTGTGAAGAAGCTCATTTCCTAATAGTGGCAGACATGAAGAGTGAACAGTTTATTAAAAAAAAAAAATACTCTGATGCAGATGTGATAATAATAAGAGCTTGTTCCAACTGTACCGAGCCAGAACTCTTCGCTGAGGTTTCCAAAGCCAGCGCTGTATTCACTCCAGGTTCTGTAGAAATCTGTCTTTCCATTCATCCTCCTCTGGAACACCGTCCAGCCGCCTCCATCAGTCTCCATGTCACAGTAGACTCTGACCGCTCGTCCCTCTTTTCCTTGCGGGTAGATATCCACCTCTCCTGACTGCAGAGCTCCGTTCAGCAGCTCCTGAGAGCACTCAGTAGGGAAAAGGAAACGCAGTTTGCCTGAGGGATGAAAAAAAAAAGAATAACTTAGTTACGATAAAGTATTATATAGGGAAGATAAATTAGCAGGGGCTGCATTACATAAAATACAATACCTGTGACGAATTCTGTGGTGACAACAGATGTGTAGTGTCCATCTCTCTCGCCTTGTACCAGAACAATATAGCGTGACATTGGCAACAGCCCTGACAGCTTATACTCTGTGATGGATGAGTCCAGGATCACCTCCTAATGTATACACAGAAGAGCACACAAAGTTCATCTCTTAGGCAATTATGTAAATGCTGTAAAAGGCTCTCTTTGTGCTGCATGTGCCAGTGATAAAGGAATATTATTCACCTTTGTCTCCTCTCCTGCCACCTGGTAGATCAGTCTGTAGCTGTGGTAAACAACGGTGGAAGTTCTCCATGTTATCACTGCAAAGCGAGCACCCACCTCACTGGCTTTAACCACTGAGGGACACAAAAGGCGTTTAGTTCACACACACAAACTCTGTAGACTCTAGCAAGTAAACAAGCCCCATCTCCCTGTAATTATTCCCCTCTCTACTCACCATTAGCGGTAGTAAATGTAGTTGAGATGGCCATACTCTGGAGACTGTCCTTCTGGCTCAGGACCTTGATTGTGTACAGGGTGCCTCTCTGCAGGCCTCTCAGCTGGTGCTCCACTGAGTTTCCAGACAGCATCACTGTCACTGTCACATTAGGAGCTGTGGCAAGAAGGAGAATTAATAACACTTAGCTTAGCCATTAGCGCTTTGTCATTAGTCATTAGGGTCATGTTGCCACACTCACTCTTGGAGGACTCATAGCTGATGATGAAGCGGTCTACTTTCCCCAGACTGGGTGTCCATTGCAGCACAGCTCTGGTATCTGTCACATTGACAACTTGCAGATGTGTTGGAGGGGCGGGCACTGCAGTCAAGAGGCAATCCATAGTGTGTTTATTGCTGTTTTCACATGCTTAGACAAAAATAAAAAGTAGCTGTACATAACAGTAAGCTTATGTAACCGTGTACCTGTGGTGATAATGGATGTGAGGGCGTCACTCTGGGCTCTGCCTTGTGTAGTAGTTACAGTTATAATGTAAGAGGATCCAGCAGACAACTTGGACAGAACCACATAAGATTGCTGAGAGTCCACGGTCACAAAGCGGCTCTCCCCTGGCAGGATGATATATCACAAATTTCACACTGAAGCAATTAACACTTCCCAATAAAAGATCCACACTGACTGACATCAAGCAATGGAATTTTGACCTGAGATGCAGTATACAGGCAGCCTTTGACAGACCTGTGACAATGTTGGTGTATGTGACCCTGCAGCCTGCGAACGTGGTCTTTGGTTTGGACCAGGAAACAGTGAGAGAAGACTCTGTTACATTGCTGAAAACCATCTCTGTGGCTGGCTCAGGACCTGGTGAGAGAATACAAGGGGATTTTTATTCACATTTCCACAAACACATACTGTATTCATTGCTCCCAGTACCGATCGTGTCCCTGGTGGTAGTGGAGGAATTATGCATTAATGACAAATGTAGTACAACTTTAATTACCTGTAATTGCAGTTACTCTGTGAATCTTTGATCTTCTCTCAGCTGCAGTACCATATACCTGCAGGACATAGCCTGTGTTTGCCCGAAGGTTACTGAACTCCACAGAGCGTACATTGCCAGGGACCACCATCGAGATCCTCTTGGTTTCAGCTTTGCCTCTAGATCCAACAGCTTTACCAGAGGTGACAGTTGTGTTGGTGCTCTCACTCTGTACCTGGACTTCAGTTGTGTTCTTAGCTGTGGAGGCCTTGTCTCCTTCAAGAGTTTCCTCTTCAAACTCCTCATGGTCATCTTCGTCGTCCTCTGCCCGTGGCTCTCTTCTGATCACAGTGAAGTTCTTGAACATCCCTTGTGGTGCTGACCATGTGACAGTGAAGCTGTAGGAAGAGACGTTTCCAACCTTTACAGAACCTAATCCAGATCCTCCCATCCTTTTTGCACTCCCAGAGCCATGGGTAGTTGTTTTGTTCTGCAGAACTCGAGCCTCGTCTGAAGTTGTTACAATGGTTGTGTTCACTTGATATTGACTCCTCTGTGTAACTTTCTCTTTTCCAGTCTTGTCAGCTTCAGTGTTTCTGTTGTCAACAGATTGCACAGTTGTAGTGTCTACTTTGACCTTCTTGGTGCGTTTATGTCCAGATGATTGAGTAACATTCTTCTCAGCCAGTGTGGACTGCTCCAAGGTCTCCTTCCCTGCTCTGGTTTTGTTTGTTCCCACCACCTTGGGCAGAATGGTCACAACTTTAGCCGTGCCATTCGATTTCTTCACGTTACTTTGGGTTACATTGGTTTGAGGTTCGTCTTTTAGTTGGTCAGATTTAGGATATGTTTTACTGACAGCTCCTTCCTTTTGGATGACTTTTTTAGAGATCAGGACTGCTGTTTTGCCCTTGCGGGCCTCTTCTTGCTTTCTTCCCTCATGTTTCAACAGAACTTGACCAACTGTTGGGCGACTGGTCTTTGTGGCACTTGAAGAATCTTTAATAGTTATTTTCTTAACAGAAGCTTCTTGTTTTGATTGTGTTTTAACAACACCTGCTTTAGCATTAGTAGCCACTTTGAGTTTAGTGTCACTCTCTTTGGCTTCAGACACCTTCTTCTGCTCCCTCTTCTGGAAGAGTGTGTGCTCTACTTTGGTAGTTTTCTCCTGCACGTTTTCCTTGTCTTTGTTCACCTGCAGGGTCACTGTTTCCACAGTTACCTTGACCTTTCCTTTGACAGCTTCTGAAATTGCGAGAGTAGAGGTTACAATCAATGTGTGAATGAGATATTAGTCAATGTCCACATAAAAATAACTTTCTCTCACTTTAAAATATGTGTCTCTAATGCTACCACATCCAAATAACATTGCAGACTCTCACTTACTTTTATTACACTCAACTCCTTGTGCACACTTACTGCAGTCTGGACCCATGAATCCCTGTTGGCAGATACATTTCCCCTTCTGACATTCCCCATTACCACTACAGTCATTTGGACACTTTGCAGAACATGGACCTGGGCAGCAACAAAAATAACCAAAATTATTAAATCCACATCCCTAATGAGTTGTGTCAAATATAATAATCCGGTTAATAAGACAGAATCATACATTTCTCTTTCAGGTAGGACATCTCTCTTTCCAGTCGGGCCACTCGTCCTTTCAGCGCAGTCATCTCAGACTCACAGTCCCCGGTGCAGCCGCCAGGCAACAAGCTGATCTTATGCGTCATCACCAGAGGAGCGCCAGGCTTTAGCTTCAGCTCCTGCTGCTTGGTATTGCTCGATTCACAGCCATCACTGATGACCACCTTGATTGGTTGTGCAGGGGCAGGCTTTTCTTTGGAGTTCTTCACATCACTGGCGGAGAGAGACTTAGCTACAACAGTCTGATTGACAGAGGCTGTGGGCTTGTTTTTGGTGGTTTTTGCGCCACTGGCAACAGCAGACTTTGGAGGTGTTGACTGAACATTTGGAGCTACAGTTAGGGCAGGCTTGTCTTTGGCAGTCTTCCCATCACTGGTTGAAGGAGATTTCATTGAAACAGTCTGATTGGCCGAAGGTTGGAGTTTGTCTTTGGTGGTTTTAGCACCGCTGGCTGAAACGGGGGCATGCTTGTCTTTGGTAGCCTTCACTTCAGTGGCTGAGGGAGATTTAGCTAAAACAGTCTGATTGACTGAGACTGTGTGCTTGTCTTTGTTGGTGATGGTGCCACTGACTGGAGTAGCCTTTACTGCTGCTGACGGAGTGGTTTGAATTACTGCTGGGCTGGGCTTGCTTTTGGTGGTTGCTGGAGTGGGTAAAACCGTCTGATTGACTGTGTTTGGCTTTAGGGTTGTGCGAACGGTCTGTTTGGCGAGAGCAGCAGTGGTTTTTGGTTTTAACAGGAGGAAAACGGGTTTGGTCGCGTCGCTTCCTGTCGAGTTTCTTCTCTCATTGGTCGTGGATTGAAAGGAGGGAAATGGGGTGAGAAGGAGGAGAAGTCCTAGAGTAAACAGCATTTTGAGCCAGCAGCAGTAGCCAAAGATGGTATTGCCTTTGGTGGATCTGTATGTATGTTACTGTAAAATTATGAACTCCTTCCTCTATATTTCTGTGACCACTGTAAAGGGGAATATGCCAGGTCTCTCCTAGAAATGAAAAAAATGAAAGAGTTGAGTTATGACTTTAATGCATGAAATTCTATGCCAAAATCATTTTATAACTTTTTTTTTTAATCCCAAGAAGGGCTTTGCTGAGCATACATGCTCTTTATCAGGCAGCTTCACATTCACAGAGTTCCCATTCACACTTTGACGCTCCCTTGAACAACCTTCTGCTGGCCATTAAGAAGCTACATTTGGGGCAATTTTATATGCTGTGATCTGATATTTAAGAAGTTTTATTGAGCAAATCATTCACATGGAATGGAAGCATAAGAGCATATCAAAACATTTCTTAGGTACTCTTTAGGTTTTGCATCTTCCTACACATACATGTTTCTTGTGTGTTCATGTGACACTGTTTATTGAACTTTCTTAATCCAAATTTCTCTGAGCACCAGTGCGTCATTGGAAACAGAGTAGGCATCATGAACAAAAATATTACTGAGCTGACATATCCTCAAATTCCACATACTGAACAAAATGTTCATGAAAAATGATATTATAGACTTTTTTTTAAACTGTACATACTGATACATCTTCAAAAGTGAAGAAAAAACAAATAATTTAAGCTGAAGAATTGCAGCAGTGTTCAAATGAGCCGTAACGGTTAATTCCGTGGCTTGCCAAGTCAAATCTAAATTAGCTGATTTTGAACAGGAAGGAAGAAGGTGACTTGAGCGGGAAGTCTAGAGAGTCTACCGGAGAGACTATGCAGAGAGGTAACAGAGCATCACTGTATAGAACTGTGGGAGACACTGTACGTCTTTCACTATACAGAAGGTTACATAATCCGCTGCACCCACAACTCATTAAACCACTAAAAGAAATATGTCCAGCCTTGGCTTTAAATCTGTAGAAAATCAAATAAACCATGCAGCGTGTAAACATATTAGGATACTTTCCTACACAGCAAGGACATTTTTAAATGTTGCATTGGAGTGCATAGATTAATTGACTAATTGGCTGCAGTATTAACTGAATCAATAGCCATTCTTTACTTCTGAAACATGAATTGTCAAACTACCACAGTGATTTTGATAGAATGAAAAACAATTAAAGCTAAGACAAATTAAGGTAAAACATAGTAGGTGTGCATGCTACATTATGTGTGGACACTAAAAATTACATATCATGTTCACCACTCATTGCAACTAGTGCAGTGTAGCTGTTAAAGGTCTTTTTAGCAAAGAATTATACAACAACATGACATTTTCCCACAAATGTACCTGAGATCAGCAATGTACTATAAAGGCATCATGATGTAAAGGAATATCAGCAGACACCAAAGTAGAGTATATATTCATTCAAATGACTGCACAGTTACATGGGAAAAAATTAACTTACCAAAAAATTGATTTTGTTCTTGGCTTTATGTCTTTCTTTGTGTCGCTCCCTCCATCTGTAGCTCACATAGACTTGCTGGATATGATCTGAGAGGAAAGAGGTGAGAGAAAGGACCACCACTAGAAAGGAGGAGAGTGATAAAGTCTGCTCCTACTTAAGGAACCCCCACCCTACCCCCCACACCCCTTCTCCACGCCTAGTGGTCCCACTCTCTTAACCACCATGGAAAATATTTGTATTGGACTTAGTTAGAAGAGTGGCATTTTTATACAGATCTGTATATCAAATATGGCCAACTACTCTCTTGTATTGTGTGACAATACAAGAGAACTGACCCACGCTGAATTCAGTGACTTTTGGTTAACATATGAATAATGAATCACTTTGACTTCAACGTTTTGTGTGTAATCTAATATCTAATGTGATCAGACTTTTAGTAAACATATTTAAATTGCAGTTTTACTCTGAAACTGTATACGGTACATGCTAGGACATTTTTGTGTTCTTTCATGTACTGTAACTCAAATATAGCCTGCATGTTTCAGCTTTGCACGGCTGATGACAGTTATTTCAGTGTCTGCTGTATGTAACTTGACTTACACCAGACACTGCTAACGCCTAGACACAGATTTGATTGAATAAAGCCCTGGTCTGAGAATCATGATTCAGCTGGAATACATAGCATAACACTGCAGGTATTCAGTGCTGACTCTGGGGGACAGGAACCTCTTGCTATATGAATTGGCTGTTTGTTGGAGGTAATGAGATGTAACTACGTGGGAGTTATGTAAGTGACCAAATATCCACCAGATTTAAGGAATGCTCTGTGAAGGCTCTGAATCTCTGACCAAATGGCCACCCACCATCCCACCTTTTGTAAACCACATGAAGACAAGTATATCAAGGGTCTAGAGCAAACAGGGCATAAGTGACATTTTCCTAATTTAACAGGCGAGCAAAAACAAACATGATTGGGGCTCTTTATCTAAAGATAATGTGAGATGCACTGACATCGATTAAGATTCAGTTATTTTATGAAAAACAATTTTGATTTGAAAACAGTTTCACTGTATTCACCCAATACAAGCCATACTTAATCTTTATATTTATATTTATGTTAGTCTTAAACACACCAAACGTTAACAAGAGATTAGGAGAAACAGTTTAAATGTTATATCCAATAAAAAAAGCTTTTCTGGTAACTGACAAAAACTCACTCATATGTGTCATGACCATGCAATTAAGAATACAAAGCTCTTACTGATATGGACGCATTGCAGATGCTACACAGTATGTGATGGCCACTCGCCCTGCATAAGTCTAATGTGTATTTCTATTATTCCTTTGAACTATGTTGTCTAATTGATACTTATTTTTGCCATCAAATGATTTAGTTACCAAGACAGTGAGCATGCAAAATGCACTACAGCTGTGAGCATTGGCCAATGCTGAAGAAACAGCTCTCTCATATTCTATTACTGTTGCATGTACTCAACTCCATATATGTTACAATGAGGGTATGTAAGATTTACTGGCAGATATTTTAGTTGCAAATGCACTGAGCTAACACGTTTTTCTTGGCAAATACATCATGTTCTGATACTGAAAGACAACTAACCTACAGTGCATTACTGCAGCATCAATAGAAGACAATACATTTGTGAATAATGTAATTATTATGGTTATTCCAGGTCTGTGGACATGTCAGATGAACAGCTGATGCTGCACACTGAGCCAGTAAGCACCATGAGACTGCAGATGGTGCTTGAGGGGGGTTGTGTATGAATGTTCTCTCTCACATAATGTCTGATTTACACCTGGATTCATGTCAAAGCTGAGTCAGTGGTGGATTAATCAGGTTTTGCATGTAACTAGAGGAGAGAGGTGACAAAGAAAGACATACTGGAAGCATAAAATGATGCACATCTGGCCATACCAAAGGAACTGCTAAAGATAACGAGCCGACAATAATTCAACAAAATTAAAAACTAAATGATTCCATTCCCAAACCCATAGAATGTAAAACAGACAAGATCAAAACGTAAATAGAAATCAACTAATTCACCTTGCTACAGTATAGGTACACACATACACACAAATCTATTCACAAGCTAAACCACATATGTGTAATCCTGTAATACTGGTTTGTATGCAAACACATGGTACACATCTTTGCAAGATGAGTAGTATCTGTCTATATATTTGAATTTGGGACCAAATGAATGAAAGAAATCTGTAATTCAGGGGGAAGATATGCCACATCTTGTGCTGAAATGACACTTCATTAACACCAGGCAAATGTTTCTACAAAAGGCCTTTTTCACAGCAGACATTTTGACTTGTCTTAGTAGTAAAAGCACAAGTGTTGCTAATGACATTAACAATGACTCCGTTCTTTTCAAGTGTCCCAGTAAGCCATGACAGTGTGACAGTGAGCCAGCATGCACAATATCAGGACCCTGAAACTGAAGCAGCTAAATGAAATCCAGCCGTCATTCATTTCATTATTTATGTCTGTGCTTTTCCTACTGCGACATGTCAAAATGTCTTCTGTGAAAAAGGCTTAACAGACCAAGTCACCTTGATATTAAGATGGAAAAACAAAGAGTAATTGTCGGTGTAGTGAAGACTCCTGAGTGGGTGGTCCCACTCCATCAGTGCCTCAATCTGCTGGCAGCCTCCAGGAACAGCTCCGCCCTCACTCTACTCCTTTCTGCACCATAGACCACCCTCAAACCGCTGACCCTGTGTTGGCCTTTGGAAAAATGGCTGGAGACACACCTTCAACAACTACGGCTACTGCGCACCTATGAAAATACACCTGGTTGTACGAGCACATTTCACAATTCCCCGGCCAATTTCACAGTTGATGATCAAGCATATTTGGTGTGTCGGAGTAGGTGAGCATGCACTGGAATATGTGTATTCACGGTAAATCTCTTGTGGCAATCCACAGACCTAAGAAAATACAAATCTATCGTTCACTCACCACCGTCAATCTGTCTTTGTTGAGAGAATATTTGTATTTTATTGTGTTGCACAAACAGCCTGAGCAATAACTAATCTACTACTACTGCTGTGACTACTCTTGATTCATTGTGACTCTAATCATAAGCACAAGTCTGAGCTGCTTGGTCATGACAAGCCATTGATTACCTCGAGAAGGCTACAGTAAAAAAGAAGACCTCTTTTTCAAATGTGTGCTGTTGCTGTTGGCTACTGACAGCCCACTAAAGTAATCCCAAGATGAAAATGTGTGATGCTGAAGTCTGCGTATTTATTTACCCTTTATTGATTCAGATTTAATGAAATGTCTAATGGCAGAGGCTGAAACAGTGCAGGCATTGATCTGGCTGTGATTGAAGTGATGGTCAGTACTCCCATGTTGCTTACATTGGACCTGGCCTCAGAGATTAGAATAATATAAGCACATAAGCCCTTGCTTGTTCCTCGCCTCTCCACCCATACCCGCCTCCGACTCCGGCTGCACAGCTCCCTCCCACTACCCCTCGTTTTCTCCCATTACTTCTCTCTGCATCACCTACACTGAGTATCTTCTGCAGCATGTTTCTAAGCAGAGCACATTTGAGAAGAGGACTATTAACTCTCTAGAGCTAATAAAGAGCTCTTATTCTTATGAGATGATGATTGATCCGAATCCTGTCACTGTGTAACTCCACTGTAGGCAAGTGAGACTGCCATGCCACTTTATGTCTATGCACATAAACTCGAAACCACTCCCCCTCTCCCCTCTTCCTCACCTTGCAGATGTTAAGTAAGGAGGGGGGTAACTTTGAGGGGGGTTTCGTTGAGTACAGAGACCCCTCTCAGATCCTTTACTGCCAGTAAAAGAAGAAAAAAAAAACATTAAAATAAATAAATATATTCAGAAGGAAAGCTAAATCAAACCAGTACACCACACTGAATCACACTATTTGGAAAAACATAAAAGAGCAAATGTTTGTTTGTGGATGCACTCTTTTTTTTCTGCTGCTTGTGTTGAGTTCCATTTCCAATAATTATCTGAACATGTATTCATCTGGTCAATACTCCAACCAATTATACACATACAAAGGCATTTGCTAACATTAAGATGTATTCCTTTATTTAAACACTGTATTAGACATAAAGAAATGATTAATGGTTACATTGTAAGTAGTATAATTTCAAATGATACTGTGGTGGAGTCAGGCTGAATCAGTTATCCACCTACTGTCTGGCAGGCAATAACGTCTCAGTATGTGTGGATGTTCTTAAACTATGCTTTCATGACTCGGATTATAAACAGTAGAAAAAAGAGCTCTCTACACCCATGCTGACTGTGCAACTCATGGGAAACTACTGTAACTGAGCTGCACTGAACTGGAAATAAAAGTTAAATGAAACAGATTCTTGTTTCACTGTCTGCAGCCATCAACCTTGTACTCGTCTGCAAATGCATTAAAGTCCTTGCAGGCAGGTCTATGTGTAGTTCTTTTACATTCTTTTTGCAAAGGCTTTTTTTCGACCCAGGTGTTTGATTCCAGCAGATACTGCATCCTACAAAAAAGAGGAGACAGTGTAACCAGAATGAGAATCAATCAGTGTAAAATTATACTTCCATTAATATTATTGACTATACTTACATTCTATTTGTGTCGGTTGTGGAGCCATCTTTGCCCATGATGAGATACTGTTTTCCCAAGTCTAACTGTCCTTTACACTGACGCCTCTTAGCAAACACTCGAACAGAATTCTCATTCACACTGATATCTCCATCTGGTAGACACGTGATAGTCATTATATTTACGATAAGTCTTCCAAGCATAAAAGCAACTATTTAAAGGTCATTGTTACAGCATCTGCTGAGGCTTGTAGTTACAGTTTACTTACGTGATCTGAGTACCTCGTTTACATTCGTCTTGTACAGCTCAAAGTTACTCTTCATTGAAACATTGAGGACTTCAACAATGTATGCTGAAATAAAACAAGAATCAACCGTTTATTAACAACCATTCATCTGAACTGTTCTAGTGAATCATTTTGGTATAGTATCACTACATGAGAAAATGGAGTTATTATTAAATACACCATAATGTCTTGTGTGCAGTACTGACCGTAATCAACTGTAGGGAAGAAGCAAGCGTGCTGTAAACGGTCATTCTTTGTGATTTTTCCACCTCTTTCAGATTGGAATGTATTTTGGATTTTATGACAGGGTCCTAAAGAAAAAAATGAACATAATGCAATTTTAATTATTTACACAAACCTGAAGGGTAAAGCTACATTTATTCACGGGTTTTTGTCATTATGGGTCTTGAGAGTAATGGCCTACTTTCTGCACACTGGCACACATCCTCTGAACACAGTTTGGAGACCATCTTGCTTCTTTTGGGGGCGTTGTAGAACACAGTACACCTTTTGTCTGCAAGGAAAGCACAAATAGTTCAGAAATTCCTGGCAAACTGAGCAAAGATGTTCCCTCTATCCTGACAACAAAATGCTGAAAATATCAAATAAAAAGCCTACTTGGTTCATAATAATCATAGAACACAGCTGGAGCAGGCTGTAGGAGGCCGATTGGTACTCTCTGTATAGCATCGAAACTAATACATTCCTCTGATTCAAAAAGCTAGAGTGAGAGAAGAAATCTTTTAGTACTTGGCATGTAAACTTCTTGTGTATGTACGTAAATAGATTTCAGCCTTACCTCATTGAAGTAGATCACCACTCTTCCATTGGAGACCTCATAATGGGAAATGTATTGTTCAGGTTCCTTTTGTAGCTACGAGAAGACAAGAAAACTTTTTGATACTATATATATATATTTATTTATTTTTTACATTGCAAATCAAATCTTTCTTTTTATAGTGTCCTCAGTGGTACACAACATAGAAACGTGACTCTCCTGCATAATGTTATTATCCCAGGTTTATATCAGAGCCCCCAGTTTTAATTATTTCAACTTAAAATCATGTTTTTGTTTGTTTTTTTCCCCTGTCAGTTTGGCATGGTGGACAGCTCTAAATACTACCATACCCAGGAGCTTGAGCCATGGTTGCTATGGAGAACAAGCCAGTCAGAAGCGCAAATCAGAACAGTAGTGAATTCAAAATGCTTTGTCGTTGCAGTTGAGAACAAAACATGGCACCGTTGGTAAAAAATAAATCTAATCTAGAATTCAAAAGTGAATTTATTTAAACTGTAGATTGGAAACTTTTGACGTTTTGGGATGCTTATTCGCTTTCTTGCCGAGAGTTAGATGAGAAGATTGATACCACTCTCCTGTCTGTAGGCTAAATATGAAGGCTAACTTAGCTTGGAATAAACACTGGAAACAGCTAACCTGGCTCTGTCCAAAGGTGACAAAATCCACACCTCTAAAGATTACTTATAACACCCATCTTGTGTGTTTAATCGTATAAAAACAACAGATTGCCATTTTACAGGGGGTTATGTGCCGGACTATTTCTTGGTAAGGACCAGCAACTTCCTGGTGTCTCTGCTGTTTGCCAGGTAACAAGTCGTAGTTAACTTTTCTCCTTGTGTTTTTATGCACAAAGGCTTGCACGTTCGACTTTCTATCAAAGAGCAAGATATTTTCTAAACGGTTGCTAATCTTCTGCACTGATTCAACCGGGAGACTTTCATGTCAATCACCTCAGCTCGTCTATTGAGAAAATTAATGGGACGTGACATGACCCGAAATAGCTCCTCCCACTTTGCACAGAGGATGACAATGATGAAGAGGAGGTAGAGAGAGCTACTAACCATGTCCAGGTCCTCAGTTACAACGTCAAATCCACTCAGAAGTGTGATGTCAGCAATGGCCATTCCTGTGAGATTTTTATTCAGGCTATGGCTACACGCAGGAAAACAATGAAAAATATAGGCTGATCAGGATTTGTGACCTTTTCCCGCAAAGCTCATTGTCTCACGAATACTCTCTCAATCTTGAATCTCATTAACTAACCTGACACAGACTTTGTAGGTGACAGCCTTGTCTGAACTTAAGTTGTTATCAAGATCTCTCCTGTTTCGGGTGCGCACATCAAACCACTCAATGGCTGATCGTGGCACTCGCACCTCCTTCTTCTCCTCGTTGGTACCGTAGTCATCATAGTATTCATAATTTTCTATGATCTTAGCTAGAGAGAGAGGTTAATGTATCTGTGTAGCTTGTATCAGCAATACAAGTGGTTGTGATTTATTATCAGTGACAAAAGCTCACCAGTGTACTTCACTTTCCCCTCCACTGTGACGCTGATAGACAACTGGTTACAATCGTCCTTGGGTTCCAATAGATGGTAAGCCTTTACAACCTGCCAAACAGATTGGTCATTTACTATAAATTATTGATCTCTTTCAGCATATGTACAGACATTAATCAAACTTACTTTTAGCTTGGCATCGCCTTTTCCTGTCAAATGCACAACAATGTTGTTCCCTGTAAATTTCTGGGACAAAAGACACAAGAAAAAACAAGTGATCTAAGAATGAGGTTAAATATTTATGTGTGTCTTTAGGTGTAATGCTGACAATGCTCTATGATACCTTAAGGTCCATTTCCACCCTGTCCTTCTTATTTTCCAGTGTAAGCTTTACAATGTCTCTCTTTCCTGGGACTGTGAACTCTGCTATTAGATTTGTTTCGGGATTGTCGAGCCTCTTCAGCTCATACTCCGAGAGGGCTTCCAATGCCATGATGGTATCCTGGGCAAGGTAATAAAACATTAATAACACGTTTAACATCTCTACTAGATTGGGTTCAAACAATTCTCAATCTAGCTTCCCAATCACCTGTGTTGATCTGTAGCCTCCATAATAGTTTTCTTGGGTGGTTAACCAGCAGGCTGTTCTGTCTGCCCACTTGATATGCCCAAGTTCCACTGCAGTTAGGAGAGCGTAGGCTGTAGTTTCTATTGTGATGCCATCTGCATTCTTTTGATTCTGTGGGTTGGCATTAGTTGTCCACAGATAACAGCCATTTGTCCCTGATAATTAAGAAATAGACAACAAGGGAAAAAATTGAACAATTTCAAACAATAGCATACTGTGATACACCCATTTTGACCAAAACGAGTATGGTTGCTCTCAGGGTTGGGCGATATGTAAACATATGAGATAATATAAACTGGTCACCTTACAAATGTTCTGCCACATACTGTTCACACCATGGTTGCTTTAATATATCTCTGGTTGTATATGTTGTAAACCAATTAGAAGGACTGCTTTATGGCAATATTAGATTTTTATTTTTTGTTATAATTTACTTTATCCATAATCGGTTTATCAATTGATTATACTTAACTGACTAAATTGACTATTTCATGATATATATGGATAACACAATGTGAAATTACATATTTTATCCATATCGCCCACACCTATTTATTTTAATTGGACATGCCTTCAGTAGCCAGTGCTTGAAGTTTTGTCCAGGCAGATGAATGATCTGTTCCCTCTGGCAGGCAAACTGCAAGGCAGTAGGCTGTAATGGCAACAGCATAGGGATGCTGAAGTTCCTCAAGGTGCGACAGGAGATATGTTGTTGATCTTGAAATGCTTGCTTCCTGGTAGAAAGTAGCATTAAGGCAGTCAATTAGTTTTTTGCACCTAATCTTAGATGATTATGCATTGACTATGTCAAATATAAAACTACAACAAGAGTCGACAGCCATGCTAGCAGCTCTATTAGGCTGTACTTAGGCACAGCAGTGCTTTGAGCTAAATGTTAATGTAAGCATGCTAGCATGCAATTTACCATTTTCACCACCTTATTTTAGCTTGTTAGCATGCTAACATTTACTAATTAGCTCAAAACACAAAGTACAGCTGAGGCTTATTGGAAATGTCATTAGTTTTGCAGGTATTTGGTCATACACCAAAGTACGGAATAAATTGAAATTTTGACCTGACGATGGCGCTACATGAAAAGTCAGGGGATCACCAAAGCTATTACAATTCATCCTGAGGGGGACATGAATGTCTGTTGCTAATTTTATGGCAATCCAACCAAAGATTTTCAAGACATTTCACTCAAAACCACAAATGTGAAAACTGACCAGCATTGCCATCCCTGGACAGTAAGTCTTCATATTATCTCACCGCATTATTTCTCCATTCTGTTTGCAGGAATCGAAGGGACCGGTGAAGTGCAAGAGTTATGAAAGCCGTCATGGATGCATCTTGGTCTTTTCCTTTCTACATTAAACACACGCAGACAATACTGCATTCAAGTCACTGATATTGAGTTTGTTGCCACATCTAATACTGCTATTCATGTTCTATCATGTATGCAGTAGAGGTTACCAGAACTCCTCTGTGTAGCACTGGATGTGGGTCAGTGAATGACCCATCAGTCTTCTGTACTGAGAGCAAGTAACTGACAGGGCGCCTGATTTCTTCTTCTGGTACAACCCTAGCCCTCCTGCCCTGCTCTCCAAAAGCCAATGTCTGACGTTCCGCCACCAACGATAGCACTTTGACTACAAGGGCAGTGACCCTGAGGAGAAGAGAAATAAAAACAAGGGAGAAGAGTGGATGGAAAAAGCTGATTTACAATTTGAGATACTGAAAATTAGGAAAGTTGATTTACTATGTGATTGATTTAATATGTTGATGTAAGATATTGGAAGTAACTACCTTGCATCAAAAATCAATAAGCATAAAACAAATACTCACCAATTACTAGATGGCACAGAACCCCATGCTCCATAAGATCCATCGCTTTTCTTCATTGGTACAATATGTGCAAAACCTGGCAAAGAAAGTGTTTACTTAATAATTTGTTAATAACACAAATGTCTATAGCTTTGTTAGTGACCTGTAGAAGGTGCAACATTCATAACACTGCACAACACTAACGTGAAACAAGAAGATTAAACGGAAGCCTGGGGGTCACATTATGCAATTAACTGCTTGATGTGTTCCTACCTTGCTCGACTTTATCAAGAGCATCATCTCTGGCACCAGCAGGCAGGTCAAACCATTGATTACTCAGGTCAAGGTAGCGGAGGGCTGAAGCTGTGGGGGCCAGTCGTACCATTGTCTGTTCTAAACATCCTTTAGGCAACACGATCAGGCGAGCAACCTTCTCAGGAGAAAGAAGGTTCTTCGCATGTGAATTGCCAAATCCATCCCCTGTCAGAGGAGAACAGTGAAAGGGTAAGACACTGTCCTCTACAAAGGTCTGTGAGTTGTGTCTGTGTCTAACAGCACATACCTTCCATTGAAATGAAAATATTGGAGCTGGAGTCGGGGACTGTGTCATCTGGTAAAGTCCCGTCAATGGTGATATTCTTAGTGCTCCTCCCTATCAAGATAGAGAGAAGTAAATTGATTAAAGCAAATGTAAATGTAAAATATATTGAAGCATAAAAATAATGACAACTGTCAAGCAAGTATCATTAAGAAATACTGAAACAACTCACCATCTAATTTTAACGCCTTGGTTCCTTCTATTCTCTGCTCTAGTCCTTCTGTCTACAACATGAGAAAATAGAGCCAAGTTACTGTGTCCCTGGTCTTACACATGAAAATATGCAAGCAGAAAAAGCACGTTTATTTAAGTTATCATTACTAGTAGACAAATATGCCCATTAGTGAATATTTTAAAACATACTCATAATCAATTAAGACACACAAAGCACACAAGCAAAGCGATTATAATTATAACTATAATTATAACTATTAACACTTTTATCAGTTTGTAAAAACTGACTGACCATTAGAATATATGCATAACGATGTCACTAGAAAGCACTGATTAAAAAAGAGAAAACAGCTGACAATGTTATCAATGTTTTTGTTAAAGATTAAAATGTGTATAAAGTCTTGAGAAGTTATGTGAAAATGCTGATATGTCACATATGGAGGGTCAATAAAGGCAAGTATTCTCTTTTACTGAGGTTTAGGTCTAATATGATTTTGAATATGTTGCCTCTATTATAAAATTATTTTGCAGAGATAATGTCTTTGTCACTCACCAAGACATTCAAAGTCTTCTCAACTGCATCTATCCCCCTATCGTTCTTCACATCAAAGAGACGTATTTTGATCGGTATTGATCCGGTTACCATGGGGACAGCAGAGAAGGAGACGAGCTGGGAAGACTGTGGCTCCACAGTAATGTTAACAAAAGCTGTAGTGGTGGCTGAGCCAGGGGAGCAAAGTCCTTCAGTTTGTTCCATATGAACTGCCACCTATATAAATGCAGGTGTCCACAGAGAAAAATAACATTAAGAATTGAATTTCAATTTGTACAGTAGGTGGTTACTATTTTAAGTGCCACTTAAGGTCAACATTAGGTTATATCTACCTCTAGACTTTCATAGCCATAGTTGTAGATAACAGGCGAAATGGATAGTTGCTCGTATTTTTTCACCGAGTAAGGCATTCTCAGAGACACGAATGCTGTCTTAAATGCTCTGACCTCAGCTGGCTTAACTACACAGAAACCTGAATGAAACATAGAGTAAGTGAATTGCAGTTAGTAATGAGAAGCTCCTCAGTCACATATCGAGATGCATTTGTGAAGTGGGACGCTGTTATTACCGGTGGCTGCAGATAAAGTGACGACCTGAATCTCCCATGTGGTGATGGAATCAGGTAGAGCCAAAGGATAACTAAGGGTTTTTAATTAACATATGAATTAATTCATTGGTTGTAAAATGCATCTGACAAATGCTTTGTCTACTTATACTTTATACTGTAGACTTAAGGTGATGCATTTAACCAGATTCACTTAAACTGAATAGTAGAAATGCAAAAATTCTCAGCAGAAATATTAGAAGCAAATGCAAACATTATAAAAAAAGTTTTAATTGCTGTAACTAGCCACTATATATCACTGGAAAAGAAAACTGTCTTAAAAGTTAACCTCTTACCGTCCTTTGTCATTTACATCAAATTCTGTGAAGGCAAAGCTTGGGGGGAAAACTTTTCGAATGTACTGAGCAGCAGTGTCCAAGAAGAACTCTTCAATTTCAGCTATGCTTGCAGCTGAAAATGAGAAAATGAAAGGTTTGTAATTAAACTCTGTGATAATCATTCCACAGTTATTGAATGCTACCTAAGTAGGTGTGTAAAGTATTTAATGTCCACTTGATAATTTCATCTCACTCCTTGCAAGTCCTTTCTCGGCATCCTCTTGTATCTTTTTCTGTCTCAGACGATCTCCCTCAAGGCAGCATTTTAAAAAGGCTTCTCCACAAAGAGGATTTGCTTCCACCAGAGAGACTCTGTTTGCCCTCTCCTGACATGTCCGTCTCATAGGGATGAGAGAAAACCCGCGAACACAACAGCCTTGCAACTTTTCATCGGAAAAGTTAGATTCTAAAAATGACATTAAAAAGAAAAGACACCTTTTTATTATCATATTCCTACCAGAAGTATTTTACATGATCTCAGACCAGACTTGTAATGGTAGAATGTTGTCTTACTTAAGGTCATCATTTCCTGTTGAAGGTCCACAGAGCGTCTCTGTCGTACAGATTGTGAATCACAAAGAGCTGGAAAAGTAGTATAACAGCATTAAAGCTCGGCACGGGTTAAATATGCGGCTAGCTTCTTAAGTTTGGATGGTTGTTGGTATTATGAAAAGAAAAAATTGCCAAAAAAAGTAAACATTGTCTTAAAATGTAATTGAGCTGTATTGAGCTTCATCCATCTTTATTACATCTAGACAGGTAAAAGTACTCTATAACACAAATTAAACCCTGTTCTCATTCAACATTTTAAAGGATTTAAATGAAGCAAAATTGTGGTTTTGTCATACTCTTCCACTCTGACAGGGACTGAGATACAAATGACAGGCCAGCATCTGTTAGTACAGATGCAGGGTCAGATCCTCCAGCGTATGAGCAACCAAGGTCATATGACTGCATTGTGGAGAACACCTGAAAAGTAGGAACAAGAGCTTGGATTTACTGGATTATAGTATATGGGTCGAATTAAATAACCTGAGTGTGTTGTTAGAGAGAGAGAGTACGTGTGAAGGGAGTGTGTGAAGATGTTACCTGTTTGGGTGTGAGTTTATTATCGGCATGGAGAGCGTAGAAGGCCTTATCCACAGCCAGCAAAGCCATTCTGGCTTTCTGACCATGCAAATCAAATTGTAGCTCAGCCTTTTGTCCAGGTTCAAATTGTCCTCTGTGTGCCACCTAAATGAAAGTTAAAATATTATACAGAGATTTTTAAATGCTATTGTCCAAGGTCAAGATAAATTAAATCAATACATTAAAAAAAACATCTAAATATATACATG
The DNA here is from genome assembly GCA_005408345.1 of Macquaria australasica. NCBI lineage: Eukaryota > Metazoa > Chordata > Actinopteri > Centrarchiformes > Percichthyidae > Macquaria > Macquaria australasica. Next base: position 2,036,915 of record SEMN01000030.1, on the reverse strand, counting down.
TAAACACATAGGCTGGGTTCAGTAGTTAAAACTAACCTAAACTAAAGTGAATTATATATTTTGTGTTGACAAAGAATGATAATTGGCATGCAAGTCTTTACATTATCTTGACTACCCTCCCAACCCCTCCCTGTTTATTACAAATGCAAAACAATACAAGAAGTGTCCTGCTTATACAGAACTAACCTTTTCAAACACTCACAGTCAACAGAGGTAAAGTTCTGTTTGTTTATTGTCTCACACTGCTCAGGCTCCACTCTTATCTGTTCTGTTTACTCACCTCGACCTTTATCTCACATTCATCCCTGACATCTACCCACGCAGAGTCAGCAGCAATGTTACCACCCTTGCCGTAGAAGTAGCCAATCAGACGGAAGGATGGCACCATATCAGGCGTTATCTCCAGGTTGTCTTTCACTGTAGTGCCAATTCTGAGAGAACCATTTTTTAATAGGATCCCACGGCTTAAGACCTACAACATAGTCAATTTAAAAATGTTAGATATAAAGAACTGTTGCTTCTCTTTGTCAAAACAAACCATGTTGCATTCACTCAGATATGACTCACCATGTAGTATATGAACCCATGACTTTGGCTATTGATGGTGTTGTAATTTACAGTTAGTAACTCGCCCACAGAGTATATCCTGTTGGTATAACTCAGGTAAAGGTAGCTGCCACTTGGAGATGAAGCACGTTGAATTACTTTCCTGTGTTGCAGGCCACCAGCCGACACCTAATGAAGTGTAAATAGTTAAACTGCACTAAAAATCCAGTGGTTTATCAATATGATAACTTGTTAGTTGTTTAGGGATACTAACTTCAACAGTAATCGGAGCTACAGTGACAAGATTAAACACAGGAAACACTGCCCCCTCCTGGTTAGTGTTGCCTTGCCAAGATTTCTCTGTAGATGCTGATACATCAATCTTTACTGGCACACCAGCTGCTGGGGAGCCATCTGGGAGACGCATGACCACCTATAATAACAACAAACAAAATCTTTTACATACAAAATCAGCACCGTCATGTTCATAGCTGTGTACCCATTTGTTAGTTTCATGCCTACCACCAAATCTAGAGGATATCCAGGAAGGAAATAGGAGCGAGTTCGAGAGAGATCCATGGTGTATTTGTGGGAGATGATAGGAAGGTAAACCTCTGCCTCTTGTATTTCACCACCTGAGCCAAAAAAATGCAGATATCAAATGCAATGAAAAATTCACTATAATATAATGATATTCCCAATATCTTTCTCTTCTTCTTCTTCTTATACCCTCTCGAATACAAGATGGCACAGTTTATCCTTAAAATTTGAGATAAATGATGCTAACTTAAACACTGAGTGTGACAGAGTGTCCTTTACTTTGTACGTTGGTGACAAATACTCCCAAGTAGAGTTGTCCTCCACTTTGCTGTAATTCGGAGAGGGTTTGCTTCTTCTGTTTTTTGAGTTGCCCAACTAAGTCTGCTATCTGGAGAGAAGCTGTTGCACTTCCATCCCTGACCTGCAAGAAATGGCATAGTGTTAACTTTCAAGTACTTAAGAGATGCAATATGTTGCCAGATTATCCGATCTCAGATCTTGAAATGAGCTGCATTATAAATTTTGGATAGATCTCCTCACCGAACCAGTCAACTCCAGTCCCCCAATAAAGACAGGCGTCATTTTTTTACCACTGGCTGTATCTTTTTTCACTACTCCAAATTGGCAGTGGTAAGATCCATTGACTTTCTCACCATGTGAATACCTAGAGAAACAACCATTGTAAAATTGTGACTGTTTAAGTTAAGACAAAAAGAGAGTCTTATAACATTAGCCTGTATTGTAAAATGTGTGGACTAGCATTAAGCTTTCCTTCTCATCAAAACTGCATTAATCAACATATTTTCTATTAATATTGAATCAAATTACTTGGTATAATTTGAAAGGAGTCAGTTAATGACACATAATTACCCAAATCTGCTGCTCTACAGAGATTCTTAGCCACTTTTAGCCAATTTTTTTTTTTTTGCATAACTCTCAGTGTGTTGCTATCAGTTAGGCTAATGCAAACTGTTAGCCGTAACCTTGGTGGCAACATTAGCAGCTTCATAAGGCAACCATTTGTCTGTGTGTTTTTCAGCTTGTTTCTGAGTCCACTGGCATATGTTAGTGGCCAAAATTGATAAATGCAGCTTTAACAGGAAACCCTGGCAGTGAAGTAAGTTTAACGGGAAATGAATCAATACTTACATGGCTGAGATGGTGAAGTCAAACTGTATAGCATTCATCAAAATATAGCTCTGATCCATTGCAATGTTCACCTCAAAACTTGGTAAAACTAGGGTGTGTAATGATAAAAATGTTTTTAGAGAGAAGAAATATGTTAATTTTTAAAAAAAAAAAGAAGCAAAATACTTCAAATTAGCTTACCGAATTTTTGGACTCTGAACTCTCGGGAAGCAGCATGTGCTTCATCTCCTACATAGTGTGCTGTAATCTTCCATGTGCCCGTTCTTTGCAAACAAAACATACATGTGTTATTATGTCAAAGTTGCTTGTGCTGTTATGTAAGTCGCAGTTTATTGTAAATCTGTTTTTACATACTTAGAGACGTCAGGTATGGGGAATGTGCCTCCGAGGATTCCTCCCTTTGCAGACTTATAGGACTTCATTATTCTGTTTCCAGCAGCATTCTATCAGAACATGATAAAAGCATGAATCATACAATTAAACCATGAAAATCATTTGTGCAGATCTTTCAAAGTCCTCTTTATACCTTAAGAGAATGTATCTACTCACAAATACTGATATCTGGAACACTTCCTCATGAGGCCTGAATGTGTGGTCAAGAGTGAATATCCTGTACTTCACTAGAAGAGAGATCATCAACATAAAATGGCTTTAAAAACACTCACTGTTATTTCTTTATAGAGTGGGGAATTATTTCACATTGTTCTACACTTCTTTACATTTGTTGACTTTCCTTTTACCTGTTTGTGTTGGAGTGTAGACTGGCTGATGAGTCTGAATGAAGATATTGCCCCTGTGTTCTGATACCAGGACCTTTGTTGACTTCCTGCCTTCGAAGAGGGGGCTCTCTGCCATCACATTAACGTAGGAACGTCCACGACTTTGAGGAAATCTTGATAACATTTCCCTGTCTATCTGTAAAGATGCAAGTTTGGGTTAATGACATCTCAGTCCCGTCTGAATTGTTTGCTTTTTGAATGAGTGGGGAAGTTTCTCATACCATGAGCTCAACTGTTTTGATCTCCCCTTCCACTTCACACAGAGCAGTTTTCCTTGCAGACACAATACCGCCAGCCTCGCGCTCCAGGTAGAGAGTAACAGGATTATTAGGTTGAGATATCTGGACAAACACTTTCTCATTAACACCCACATGAAACACTCTGGGGGCTGAGATGAAGAATCTGCACACAAAAGGTGAAAAATAGCACTTTCATTGCTATATTTTGCATTCAGAGACTTCTATGCCTATAGATAAACATCTGCAATGCTGCATATTTTATCTTATCTATTACATTATACAAAATAACATAATAATCATTATGCTGAAAATATTGGTAAGTTATTTAATGTGTAATGATATCAAATCTTACAAGACATAAAGCATATTTTAACCCTCTGTGCATTAAACACAAAAAGGTTAGCATTACATTACATTAGTACATAATGTAGATTCATGCAGCTATTTCTACATTTACCCGTTGTCTGCTGAACACCCTGATTCCATAGCCAAGATCAGGAACAGTATCGAAAAGATGAAGCACTTCATTTTGCAGCTCCTATTTCTTTGCCTGCTCTGACACAGGCTTTCCATTAACTGAGGTTTTGTTTTGTCACCCACCCCTGTATTTCTCAATCGTTGGGTCTCTCAAACGCCCTCCCTCTGTTTTTTTTTCTTCTAAGATAACTTAGAAAGAAGTATCATTCCTCAGAGTGATATCTCACATAGCAATAAATAAACTGAGAAAATCATCATATTGTCAGATATAACATGTACACTGATGTGTGCAGATGTGTGACATACTTGTTGGTTCAGTAGTGTGTATAATTTCTACATAGATGAAAGTATGAGATCTAAACAGATTTATCTAAAACATGAGGTTAACAATACACATCAGATCATTGTGGCCTGAGAGATGCATTTCAGACTACAACATATTTGATTTCATAAAAGTCCATTTTATATCCCTGCTTGGCTTGCAGCATGGAAAGTGTTTGTTTCTATTTCACAATGTGTAACTATTCTCTCATTGGTCAGTGCAAGTCAGCCAGATTTCCCCCAAATCATGTGATTTACAAGAAATCAAGTTTGGCTCTTTGGGTATGGGATGGTGTGAGGGCTGTTGACTCTACACCACAGGATGGAATTTAATAAGTTGCCAAACTGTGTTCTGATCTGGCAAAATGGAAAAGTTGTAAGATTTATGAGACAGACAGACTATTATCACGTTGAGGTCTCAGCAAGTAACAAAGGTATACAGAGACAAGGTCAGAAACTTTTATTTTTTCAACATTAACAGCTTGGTGTAACAATAAACAAAAAGAATTACAAAAAAACAAAAAACAAATCCTTCTTTCAAATGGAGCAGGATATGTTATGCAATTCAACATTAAACTCACTGATTGGACAGAGAAGTCACTTTTTTTGAAGTTTACATTTAAAATGTGGTTATCCCAGCTAAGTGCTCCATATTGAGGCACTGATCCCTAGAGTCTCTGAAATTTTTCTACCTTGCTTGGACCTTCTCTAATAGTAGATACTGGAAATTTTATTGGTTTTATTGGTTTTTTACTTGTTTTATGGTAGTAATTAAAAAAGTTTTTAATTGCATTTTTAAAATATCCTTCAGAAGTTTCAGATTAAATAATTCACGGCTATAACATCAACATCAAACTTAAACTAGCTTCAAAGAACTGAAAAATATTGGCTCATTTAAAGTTACAATCAAGCTAACATATACGCATAAGTTATACAGATACACACATAGTTATACACATAACAAAAATGGGTATGTCATGGCACTGTATAATCCAAAAACACATTTGGCACATGGGAGAAACATCTCTGTCAGACTCCATTTCACTTCGCCAACAACAAGCCATGTGACCCTGTGCCATATCATCTCCTCATGCATTAATAATCTGATCCTCCCCACATAGCGAGAGATACTAATTGCCACCCCCCCCCCCCAGCAAACTAGATAAGCAACTGATCCACATGTTCAGTTTACTTGTTCTTCAAGACTATATGATAGTCACACACCTAAAGCAAATGAAATAGTTTCAGCTCTTCAGAACTTAAGAAAATTTAAAACAATGTCAGTCCACTGCTGCAGCCTTGGAGAAGGTAGGTAGCCTACAAGAGAGAACTCAGGGAATTGAAAAGTTAAAGTCCAGGTGCTGGAAGCTCAATGTGAATCAAGAAAACTGATTTTGAATTGAGAAACTTAAATTTGCATTAGAGCCAAAAGTCACATTTGTTAATAACAATCACAGATTTTAAATTGCACTCAATTTTAAAATGTTTCTTACAGATCTCATTAATCAACTTCAACAAATAGTTTTAAATCCAGTATGGGTCCTGCAAAGTCAGACTTTTTTTTGCAACAGTTAAAGTGCAGTTGCTTCTTTGCACACAACTACATGATATTCAATAAAGCCCCAGGTTGATTTCTGTATCACAGTAAGAAGTAAGAGGGAGTAAACGAGAGTCGGGGGCATGATGTCCATCCACAACTCCTGGATATGGAGAACTAACACAAGAATTGCGTTTGGACAATCAGCACCAGGCTCCCTGTCAAACTTGGGATGAACAGCATCTTGGGATGATCTTGGCCCTGGGAGTAAATCCTGAAGTGGATGGCTGGTTTGATAAAATATCATAGGCGATGAATTAAAACAAGTGCATAAATAGCAATCAAAAAACATACTGAAATGTTTGAAGCTTCTGTTCAAGCAGTTGCTGTTTGTGGGAGACTGAAAAATCAATGAACTGTCAAGAAAGCAGGCTACACAAATGTAGTCCAAGAGAAGCTGTTTCTTAAAAAGATTATAACCTATGCTCTAAAGGTTGCTACCACTAAATGCTTTTTAAAAAATGTACATATTGTTTATCTAATAATTCCCTTTATTTCTTATCTATAAACTGGCATCTTAGTGAATTAACTTGTACTAAGATAGTGAAAGTAAGTGAAAAAGTAAACTATTGTAATACTTACATGGCACACTATCAATAATACAGTGATAATAGTCCCAGAGAAGCAGCTATTAATCATGTGTCCCTATGCATATGGAATATTAAACTCTTATTCTTTCTTTCTAACTGTTTTCAAATATTGTAAAGTTCACTCTCCTCTGCATCCGTCCTCAACCGCTGCTTGTTCAGTTTGCCTGTCCATGTCCCCCTCTCTATCTCTTCCCCTCTGTCCATCTCATTTCATGCAGGAGTGGGGTTACCTAAGAGACACGGCCTCAATGGAGAAAATCTCTTTTTCTACAATTAACTGTGAAAGTGACAGAAGGAAAAGAAGGGAGGGATCTGCGGAGGGGTGCGCACTCAGAGAAGAAAAGGAGAGAGGGAAGGACACAAGTGCGCATGGCAGGTAGAGAGGCGTAAAGTTAAAAACTAATATTTGCACTCATTTTTAAAGTTTAAACTTCAGACATTTCAGAATAAATACCTGTAATTAAAAGCGACCACTGTTTTATAAAAAAAATTCAGGTGAATGTTCAGACCCTCAGACAGCACCAAGTTGCTGCATTTAATCTTTTGATTTAGTAAATTTATTCTGTATTGTATTTAGTGAGGCCAAATAATTTATATGATAAACTGACATGTACAGTCAAGGATATATTCTATGTCCTAATAAATTATATATTTAGAATGTATTTATTATACTCTTAATGAATATATATGTTTCAATTTTGGAGCACCTCATACTTGACTTGGGATTAGGCCAAATTAGGCTGCATTACACTGATCCCAGTGAAAGTGAATTATGTCACCATAATCTCTATAAATGCAGAGGGAGTGACCACTGGGTTTCCATGGAGAGATGTACACAAAAGGGTGTGGCGTGGGAATGTCCTCAGGGGTCAGGAGTGAGGGTGGCAGGGTCAGAGGTCAGAGCCAGCTGGACAGCACACAAGAGGAGATGAGGGTGAGAAAAGGAGGTGAGGGGGTAGTCCAGCGACTGACTGACTGGACCCAATGGGACATTAACATTGAACTGATGGGAGGCTCACTGACCAATGCCCATTCAGGGAGAAAACTAAGCTATGACACACTCATGTGTAATGGTCCGTGGTAATTGACAAGTGACAAGACCCTCATTGTGGATGCAAAAGCAGTTATCAAAATGCAGCGGTGGATTACAAGCTATACGTTCTGGTATTCAGTGGTTATGTGGGGTTATTTAATTCAATGATGCAAACATATTCGTATACTAATGAAATTGTTATGAGTACTATCCTTATAATGGGACAATATTGAAAGTTTTATGGTCACTTATTTCCAAAAAGAGGCCTATAGGAATATATTAGGATATCCATATAATTTTATTACCAGTTTGTGGTTTAAGGACTCAATTTCACCATTTGTTTTTTAATAGTTTTAACTGACAGCAGTTATAATAACTTACAATGTTAAGCACAGTATATTTCCTGTGTATCATTCTTCACACAGTTTCTTCTTTTTCCACCCTAAGGAACATTAACTTTAACATGTACCAACTGACAGTTAAAGCCCATTCAAACATGTATCTTCCTATTTTTTTGTCATTTATTCAAAAAAAGGGAGGGAGTTTGTAAACTAAAAATACACAGGCAACACATGATGTTTCTCCAAAGATTGGTTCTATGGAAAAACTTGTCTGATAACAGTGAAAACATGTCTATTCACAGTTGCATTTATGTTATACAGTTTTCATCAATGAATATAATTTCCAGTTCTCATGGTTATAGATGCTCTGTGTACCTCAAGGGTGCAGACAGGAAGGTGAGCGTCTGTGAGCTCTGTCTTCCATGTTGTTGCTAGTGAAGGTCAGGTCAGTGAGGGCAGCAGGCAGTCTGGATCGGGGGCCATACTCTGGTGGTCTAAAAAAGACAATCTTGGGGCCCAACTCAGGGGGTCAACATGCAAATAGTAACCCCTGAGTGAAAGGCATAGAGCAGATCAATGTTCTCACATTACTCTTGCTGCCCATGACTGTGAATGTGCACGCCTGCACACCACATGAGGTTTTCATATTTAATTAAATTCAATCTCAACAATAGAGGAGGCAGCTGTATTTCAACAAGGGTGGAAGTATGACGTCACATACTTGAGCATTCAAATAACCGTGATATCTCTGTTGAACTCCATCAAAGTCCATTAGCTTGATGTTATAATTGACAAAAACACTGAATCGGTAACTGCAAAAATATCATTATGAAACAGATAAGCTTGTATAACCAACACAAATGTGTTATTTGTCCATACAGCATTTATGAAAACTGCAACATGTTTGTCATCTGATGTGTCACTGGCCCACCGCACTCATCCAGCACATGCAGAGCAGATGAAATTCAGTTTTTCTGTCTCAGGCAAGCTTACCCACTGCTGCCTCCCAGTGGCCTCAATGGCACCTGTAACACCACAGTCATATTTCCCTTCGGATCCTTGTCCTGGTGCCCAGTTCTGGTAACAGCCAGTAGCTGAACTGGTCCAGAACCAAAAGTCAAAGTTACAAGTGTAGCGCAGACCTAACCAAACATGGGGTGATGTGGCGTTCTTTGACATTTCAGCCACCTTCTCCTGAATGTCTTCGGTGGTAATGTGGACAAGGTCAATATGGTGCTCCCTGCAGTAACTCATAGCTTCATACCATGTCATGTTTTCCTGGATTAGTATCAGGTTTCCTTTAGGAAGATAACAGAGAGAAAAACAGACAAATAGTACTTAATTTCATAAAGCAAATTTATGCTAAATGAGCACAAAGGCACATGGTAATTTTAAACACACCTGGAGGCAAACTTTGACTGTTTTCAGTCGGCTGTAGAGTTGAGGAGTGTGTAGTGTTCTGGGCTGAAGTCCCCATCAGTGTTGTTAATGCAGAGACACCATCTGTAGTTACTTGTACAGTAGTTGTGGGGGGTAGCTGTGTTGCTGTCACAGTTGATGTCTCTGTAGTTGCATTGTTGAGCTCAGTGCTTGAGGTACTGAGATCTGTGGTAGTTGTTGCTTCGTTGGTGGTGACACCAGTAGCGTTTGATTCATTGGTAGAAGCAACCACAGTAAAATTAAATGTTACTAAGACCACTTCAGATGAAGTGTTTGGGAGAGTTGACACATCTGTTGTAAGGGTCTCCTGTGTACTTGCTTGATTGGTGATTGCTGGAATCGATTTCCTTGCTGTAAGAGTAAGAAGAGGATAATCAAAGATAGTAGCTCTGTTGTGCATTGTGTAAGGTTACAATACATAAATAACTTAAAGCAAATTTACTTTGCTTACAGAGAAAGCATGTAATACAGCAACTTACCCCCACGACAAACAAAATTACATTTGCCTTCGCATTTCAGGTCACTCCACTTCCCTTTATCTTTGAATACAGCAGCAACACAATCCTGACCTTCAAGGTAGTTAGGCTGACAGGGTTTCCAGTAACGGAAGGATGAGGTGCTCCCATCAGACCACTTCCAGGGATCTTTGAAGAGGCCAGTCCACACATTTTGTGACACAGACACAGTATGTACTGCCTCATTCTCGTCTGCTGAGTAAATGCTAACGAGATCAGACGATAAGCCCCTGCAGTGATTCTGCGCGTCCCTCCATGATTTGGTCTCAGCGACAAAAATGTGACCACTGGTTTCACTGTTGCCTGCAAGTCCAAAGGTTTAACATTTTAAACACAAAGAACATAGTGATGTTCTGCATTTAAATGTGTCATCTAAAAAAAACTTTTACTTCAATATTGCAATTTCACTTACCATGACAAACAAAACTTCTTTTACTTCCACAGTCACTTTCAAACCACTTGCCGCGCTGATCCATTGCTGCACACACATCTTCATTCTTTTTTTGTGGTTCTCCTGCCTTCCAGTTAAAAAAATCCAGTTTTTGGTCAGGCCACGACCAGTGCCACATCCACACATCTCCAGTCTCCAGTCCTATCCAGGCTCTGGCAGTGGTAGTTGCACCTAAAGTGATCAAATTGTTCATATCTGTTGAGTTGTGAACTGTGGCTAAATCAGTGTACAACTCTCTGCAATAGGTCTTTGCTTCTTTGTAGGTCTTTGAAAGATTAATAAGGTGAAAATCTGAAGATCCCAGTGTGATAGAGCAAAACCCTGTGAAATTACAGGTTGTATGTTACAGCAGTTTGAATACCAGCAATAATAACAAAAACATTCTTGTACTTTTTCATGCCATTATTTTACATTTCAAAATGTTAAGCTTAGTGTCTTAGTGTCTACATTTATGAATTTTATGTTATACGTATAATATGAGGAAAACAATTAACAGCAATAAAAAGCATGTAAGGTTCAAACCTGAGATAAAAAGCAGATACAAAGTTTGAGTCATTTTCATCACGATGAATCTGTTCAGTCAGGATTATGGCAAACAGCAAAACAAAAAGCAAAAAAAAAGTGTATATAAGCTAATACAATGTTCTGCTATGACCAGTTGCTGGTCCTAACAGGCAGCTATGAGCAGCACAGTGTTTGTAGTAAGAATGCCACTTGGCTTGTTAAGAGACACCTCTTCATGAGCAGCTACAGACAAAGAGGTTTTTCAGGTTTTCTTTCCCTTGAAAATACTGTATGGTATGGCTTTCTGGTTTATTGAGATGAAATGATATGAAAACAGCTACACTTGCCATAAAATACAACGACTAACAGTTGACACCTTTGTGAATCTGCTGACTTATGGATGATCTATGATTCTGTCACTATTTTGCAATGTCAACAGGATGAGTCAGAGAAATTCCAGTGAATTACATTACGCGCTCCGGACGGGATTTAAATCACTGATCAGGACAGGTAATATGGTACGATCACCCCACCTCCCATAGAGAAATAAAAGTCCAGTCTGAATGGGGCTTTTGACATATTGTCCATCAGTGACGTAGTTAGTCAAGAATGAAGGTGAGCATGCTGTTGTGCAAACTGTGAACAATGTAAACCACTCTCCCATGTCTCTTTTCCCCTGTCCTATAGTGAAGACAAATGCTGACATGGGATTAGGGTAAACCTAACACATTTTTTAGAATTTAAAATATCTCAGTTGGTGGAGAGCGTTAACAATTAATCATACGGTTGGTGGTGTCCATGATCACTACACTGAGAACCCCCACCCATGTATGGGAAAAAAGGAAATCATTAAATTATATATATATATATATGTATAGTCATTCAAATATTAAATGAATCCACTTAAGTACTGAAAAAACAAAACAAATCATTCTGTAGTGTGATATTGTGGTCGTTGGATCCTGTATATTGGAAATTGTTACCTTTTTGAGGGGCTGCCTCCGACTTAGGGCAGCTCTTGTGACATGGCTGTCAAGTTTCCCAAGATGTGTTGAAAATGAACTGGGGTTTCTATGAGTTTATTTATTAGAAACTGGTTTTAACTTTGGTGACAAAATGAATATTTTCAACAATTTAACCCTATGGAAAGAAATGAAGAGTAAAAACTGCTTAAAAGAAATTGCAGGTCACTTCTGGTTGTTTTTTTTGTTTTTTCCTTTAAAGTGTTGCAATTAATTTGCAACTGTCACAGAAGTGCAACTCATTCTTCCCCCTAGAGAACAAGGGGGTTTAAAGATGAGCTCAAAGGATTACAAACACACAGCACTGTGTTAAAAATGTGAGATATTGTACAACATCACTGGAGCATAAAGACGTTTTGTAATAGTGTAAACCCCTCCTGTCAAAGGCAATACCAGCACTTCTCGTAGGTGTGGCTGTCCAACATGTTTACGCAGATTAGGTTTGTTGTGTCATACTGAGGCTACCCAAAAACCACACAGCAGTTCTCCTTGAATTTACTGCCATTTAGCATCTCACACTTGAATTTACCAATTCCTCATGCTTCATTCCTTATAACTAAAATATTTTTTTCCCCAATTTGTCCAGGTAGGAATCTTGTGTCACAGTATAGGCCTATATGCAAATTGAATTGTGTCTCATTTTCCATTACGTCCCCTTGAATGCACCAGTGATGCCCTATTATGACATTGTTTTGTGCATTGAACAGTTTGATGGTGTGTGTATGAGCAGATCTGTTTTGGATGGTCATTTACTCAGTTTCAGAACTATACACAGTGGGAAGGTTAGAGCAAACCAGTAAATGTAGCCTAATTCAATTTTCACGCAAATGTTCAAATCTTGCGCAGAATTTTGAAACAATTTACCCCAAATCAGCCTGATTAAATATCCATAAACCACAAGCTGAACATGTACTACAGGAGTGTCATATGACAGCGCTGTTATGGGTGGTCCCATGAGACATTTTGGCTCAAGGGATGCTGGCGCTGAGCCAACATGGCCTGTAAACAACAACAGCGTCAAGTTGAAGTAAACTGGATCTGAGTGTCGGCCTCGGTGTCTGGCGCTTGCCCGATTACGAGTACAGCGAAGTGGGTTTCAACAATGCGTCGAAGGTGTGTCTGGTAAGTAACTCCAACCTTCAGACGACCGTGAAGCTATTTTGTCAACATCTGCTTTCTTCAGACGATCACCCCGAACCGTGCGCGCAGCTAATGTTAGCCACATTAGCCAAATTAGCCGTAATCGCGGCTAAGAAGCTAATCGTAGCCAGCTAGAAAACATTGCGCTTATTGTGCGGATTTACTGAAGTGGCTCGATTGCCGTCGGGTTATCGAGCTCCACATTTCTTGACGGGTATGTTTAAACTGTGGTTTTGCGAGACGTTACACAATGCAATATCAGTCGAGACGTACGGCAACCAAAGCTAATGTTAGCTGTAGCCAGGGTCTGTCGAGCGTTTATGGATTCGTAGCCAGCTAACTAGCTAACGGTAAAAGCAAACGTAGGGCACTATTTATGTGTTACGGTCACTTATACGTTGTGATAACATCTATTCATGAAAATACTCACGGGCATTAGCACTTCTGTGTGCGGTTTTACATTTACTTAATGCTATTCTCCACGTTAATGTCACCGTTACTGCGTATCGTTAGCATCATTTGGCAAACGTTATTGCGATACCAACGGGGGCCAGCTAACGTTAACGCCGACTAACGTTAATGTCCTGGCACTGTACTAATGTGCTGTGTGGGTCGTTCAGTTTGGACACGGATCAACGCACCAAAACGTGTTTTTTTCCCCTTCACTTTGACTAATTTGATTATGGCGGATCATGTAAAATAATTTGGCTTCAATTTAGCTAATGGTTCCAAGCAAATTCGTCCATCAAATCGCTCTTTTTGTGTGAAAATGAATACGTATTAGGTTAATTTTAGGGCTTTATTATAATAGATAGCCTGGTTAACGTTAACTGTTGGAAAATGTGATAGTTAGCGTCACTGTGTCCTGCAACTAGGGCCACAACTAACGATTATTTTCTCGCTTAATCGATTGGTCCATAAAATGTCAGAAAGCAGTGAAAACGTCCATCACAATTTGTCAAAGTCCAAGTTGATCAAATGAGATGTCAGAGCCAGAGAGTGATTGGCAGATACACTTGGGACAATTGCATACATGAATAATCTATTAGCTGACGAATAAGATTCTGTTGATCGATTTATCAGGTAATTGTTTTCAGCTCTACTTGCAACGGCGGCCAGTTAATGCAAAAACAGGTGTTTGTTTGTTTCAAGCATGTTGGATCGAAAAACCTTTGTAGAGCTAATAATATCCTTTTGTGTCACCCTCAGATTGATATCCTTCAGACGGGACACCATCCTCTCCACTGGGTAGCTTACTAGCCATGTCCTCACAGCAGCCCAACAGTTCAGCCTCCAACAGTCCCACCAACATCTTGGGTTCTCCTTTCTCAGTCATCAGTCCCTCACTTAACTCACCAGTGGTCTCACCCTCTCTGGGATTCGGACCCATCAGCAACAGTCAGGTAACTGGCTGCCATTAGAGTCTGTGAATTGATGTCTTTTTTGTATTTAAGAGATTAGTCTGCTGTAGTTGTAGGGGGCTGGTGTTTGTTTACATGGGGAAGAGGCTACACGTGTTAGCTTTGGTTACACTACAGTGCATTTTTTATTTTTTTACAATGTGTACAGTGCAGTGAATTGTCAAAAGGGGAGGCACATGTGGATAATGCTAGTTGCCAGAAACTTTTGTATGCACACTGGACACACTGATGTCAAAGTTTTTTTTATCAGGTGTTTAATAAGGTGACTAAATAGTCAAGCAAAAAGCAACAAAAAAGCAGTGTTATTATTTAACATTGCATATAATTAACTGAAGACATTACAGTGTTTTAATTATAATTTCTTTGGTTGCGCTGTGTATCCAGATCTCTTCTTCAGCACCCATATCAGGGATGCACTCAATAGGCAGCTCAGAAGATATCAAGCCTCCGTTTGGCCTGAGGCCCATGCCAGCTCACAGCCCTGGACTAATGTTGTCTCAGAAACGCTTGTGTGTCATCTGTGGAGACCGCTCTTCTGGTGAGTGAGCGCACTAAGGGCAGGATTAGCAGAAGTGAAACATCAGCTCATGACAATTTTAGTGTGGATAATCCCCTACTGTCAAATGTTTTTGCCTGTGTTTCGCCAACGTTTTAACAAAATGCATCTCAGTCACTGTTGCTAATAAAAATACAAAATGTGTCGCCTTCACTTTTAAGTTGTGTTTGATCTTCCCATCAGCCTCTGACTTAACTTTTTTTATTTGTGTAATTTACAGGCAAGCACTATGGGGTGTACAGCTGTGAGGGGTGCAAAGGTTTCTTCAAACGAACTGTGCGCAAAGACCTGAGCTATACCTGCAGGGATAACAAAGAGTGCCTGGTCGACAAACGCCAGCGCAATCGCTGCCAGTACTGCCGCTACCAGAAGTGCCTGGCCATGGGCATGAAGAGGGAAGGTATGCAAGGAACAGGGTTGTATCAGAGGTTTAAGTTCATTTTGAGAGCCTGTTTGGCTACTGAAGATTTAGGAACATGTTTTGTTTGCGAGTTGTCTTACATGCAACTATACAAAGGTGACGTGCATTGGAGTTTTCTGCAACATAGAATTAAATATATATTTTAGAATGATTTAAACATTGGCAGTCAATTAGATTTCTTAAATTAAGTAATTATGCCAAAGGAAGCCCAATTAAATTGATTAAGTAATATTGGATTAGTAGTATTTCTGGCGTAGGTGAGGGCGGATGCTAGATTAGATAAGCTAAAAGGTAGAGATGGGTGCATTGGGGCTGGTTTATATAACTAACCCCTCTCCATCTCTTCTCTTCATTTTCTTCTATTCTGCCCTTTCTCCATCTTTCAATAGTGATCAAACATGTAAAGTGGATAAAAGAAGATGGAAAAGATGAGGGATGGATGAGTATGTCATTGAAATCTTAAATATACTGTATTTTGATGTTACTTAGAGAATTAGCCTGTTGTGTTAGACATGCAAAATTGCTGACTGGGGGATTTATGTGTGCAAACGTACCTAGAAATGATTGAGAGCGAGGGTCGCTGTGGTATGTTGCCTTCTGACGAGAGACTACTTTATAAGATAAGCAGTCAGACAGCTGTAGTTGTTTGCTGAATGTGTGTGACTGTATTTGAAATCTGTTGGAGTGGATCGGTGTTGAAGCAGCAAAGAACATAATGGATCACATTCTAGTTAAGGCCACAAGGTCAGTTTTAAAAGCATACTGTGTATGGCACATGTATTACGAGTGGTGTGGCCTCTTTACTTGGTTTCAGCAGCTCCAATTTTGGCTGCAGAGTTAGGCACATAAAGTCTGGCCGCTCTGCTTTGCCACCAGTTAAATCACCTTCCTATGACAGTTGTCGGAGTGCCTGATCTGCCAGTGAGATGGTTAGATTCTGTGTTACAGTGTCAGTATTTTCAAAGAGATTCTGACAGTTCTGTTGTCTTTTTCCACCCCGATTTGATTGAAGGAAGTCAGAATATGTGGTGATATTTTTGGGATTAGACAACAGCTTCTTTTCTTCCACCTCACTTGAGATCACAGTCTCCTTTTGGGTTGCTGTAGACAACATCGACTCACTTTTTTTATTTTATTTTTTTTATTTATTTATTTTTTTTTACTGCTGTTAAGTTTTAACAAACATCACATGCTAGTCTGTTGTCCTCACAGTGCTTTGTGCTGGTTAATATGACAGCAAAAACAATAGACTTTTAGATGCATTGTGATTCTGTCTTTAACCATTTAGCATTTGATTGTGAAGCATTAAGCTAATGCATGTAAGCTAACTCGAGGGCATGTTAATAACAAGCTCATGCATGTTAACTTCAGCCTGCCAGTTACTATACTTCTGTTGATAATGGAAGTAAATTCATCTGGCTTGTATCATGATGGTAGGGCACAAAATTAGCTCCAGCCAAAAAACAAAATCACTGTTAATCTATTGAGTGGCTGGTAAAATGTGAACATTCACTAGGCATTTGGCCGGTGGACAAAGAAGTTAATTTTGCACCCTGCATGATGGATATTAATTATGTTATTGTGAATGTACTATATAGTATAAACAGTATTGAAATCAAAAATCAATATGTACAAAGATGCGTTGAGAAACATTTCATAATCTGTTCTTAGCACCCTGACTCCAAATCAAATCTTGAGGAACATACTGTAGAGAATACCAGCTCTACATTTCAGTTATAACTGATAGACATGATTACATTTTTGTCAAGGCAGCATAGAATTTGAACAGGACTTTCTCAATGCAGCCAAAAATCCTGCAAAGAGGCAGAGCATTTTGCACAATATCACTCTTTAACCCATAAATTCATCAGTTTACATTCTTCTTTTCCCCCAGTCTTCCCATTCTTCAGTATTTACCATCATTTCATTCCCTTTCTCTCCCCCCTCCCCACCACTGTCTCCTTGTGTTTTGTCTGATGCAGCGGTCCAGGAGGAGCGCCAGAGGAACCGAGAGCGTGAAGGAGAGCTGGAGTTCAGTGTCGGCGTGAACGAGGAGATGCCTGTGGAGAAGATTTTAGAGGCAGAGACTGCTGTGGAGCAGAAGACAGAGCTTCACTCTGATGGTGGTTCTGCAGGCAACTCTGTGAGTGGTTACAACAGAGAGTATAAGTAACTTGGGTTCAGGCCTCATGTTTTTAGAATTACCTGCTTAAGTTGGCTTGCTGTAATGGCATGCGCAACTAAGTAAAGTTGATGCATTGTTTGGTTTCAGCCCCATGATGCAGTTACCAACATCTGTCAGACTGCAGACAAACAGCTGTTTGCCTTGGTGGAGTGGGCAAAGAGAATCCCTCACTTCTCCGAACTGCCCCTTGATGACCAGGTCATCCTTCTGCGTGCAGGTATGATCGAGCACCTGCAGTCATGAATGATCTGTATGGAACTGCACCTTCAAAAGCAACACATAGAACACGGAGGTCAGATCCACATTATGTCTAGTAGTATTTAAGTGGCTAGCAAGTGGTTTCAACAGTGGGAGTGCATCCTGATGTGTGACACGGGGAATGGTGTATCAATGTTTTTATAGTACTGGTTTCAACCTCAGGAGGGAATTTTGGACAGAATTCAAAGAGTTCCTCTTTAAAGCAGCTCTTGTGAGTGCAATTTCACCTTAAGAACTAATGTAATCATCACTTGACAGTGTTTTAATTGTATTTCATTTGTCAGGGTGGAATGAGCTCCTCATCGCCTCGTTCTCCCATCGCTCCATTGCTGTGAAGGATGGAGTTCTTCTGGCCTCTGAGCTGCAGCGGGACAGTGCACACAGCGCAGGGGTTGGAGCCATTTTTGACAGGTACATCCATGGAGACAAAGAATTGCCAGCATAGTTCTATATAAATTTCAACTAATTGTAATGCCTTTGTGTAATGTTTTACATATGTGCAGTGTCTGCATAAAATAACTGGTTTTATTTAACACAGAGAGAGTGTGCAGAGTGCAGAGGTTGGCGCCATATTTGACAGGTAATTTGACTCGATTGTAATATTAATGAGCATCTCAGTCAATGAAATTAGTGTCATTTTCTCATTGTGCTCTTTGTATTTTACACTCTGAAACCCTTTTTCAAAAATCTTTGCAAAATGTGTCATTATTTAGGGTCCTTACTGAGCTCGTCAATAAAATGAGAGATATGCAAATGGACAAAACGGAGCTGGGCTGCCTCCGAGCCATTGTCCTCTTCAACCCAGGTGCCTGCGCAATGCTGATCTCTAGATAAGAAGGATTAAATATATTTTACAAAGTAGGATGTATCGTTAAGTGTCTTGCCACTAATGAAGATATTTTCTTGCAGATGCTAAAGGGCTCTCCAACACCAGTGAGGTGGAGCTCCTTAGAGAAAAGGTCTATGCATCATTGGAAGCCTACTGCAAACAGAAATACCCAGAGCAGCAGGGAAGGTAAAGGTCCTCCGCTATGACAAGCTCGGCACCGTCTTGTTTTTCACTCTACTGCATTCATTTTACAATGTCAAAGTGAAACATCATTGGTGCACAGTTTATTTGGTCAATCTAAATGATATCTTCTTTGCTCCATGCAGGTTTGCTAAGCTCCTTCTTCGACTGCCAGCACTGCGATCCATTGGCTTGAAGTGCTTGGAGCATCTCTTCTTCTTCAAGTTGATCGGTGACACGCCTATTGACACTTTCCTCATGGAAATGCTTGAAGCTCCCCATCAGTTGTCTTAGATAGGAAACGTGTACTGTGGCTAGGTTTAGATAGCTGGAGTCTGGGAAGCTGGAGTGGGACTGGAGTGGCACTTTAAGTTCTTTGAAGATTTGTCAATTTGTCTCACTGCTGTCTGGGTTACACTATTTTAGTGCAGCGCAGATTTGCTCTTTAGACCAAACCCAAGGCTTGGCATGATCTACAAGCTGGTGCTATATGTTGAAATAACTTCATGAGTAACTATGGTTTTAAAAAACATATTTTTAAAAATGTAAACATCTACATATTTCCCTCACAGGAGCTATAATTTGGGTATACATTTTTATATAAGCTTTTTAGACACTTCAAACATTAAACTTCAGTTGTTTCTCCAACTGAACTGTTCCCCAAAACCTCTTTTTTAAAAGGAAGGCAACCTGAATCATGAGTATGCATAAAGGACGTAGTCTTCATTTTATAATTTCTAATTCAAGCCAGATCTAAAAGTATATTATTGTACCAAACAGTCATTGAGAACTGTGTTCAACAGCAGCTCTGAGTTTACTTGTATCCATTGCAGAAGATTAAATCCTGACAGTGAGCCTGGGATTGAAGACAAGTCAGTGGTTGAAACTGTCAGGTCCGGCTTGTCTGTGTTGATTGAGGATCAGCTTTATGTGTATGGTAATATACAGTTAGTGTTGTTTACTTCTTTGCCATTTTATAAATCTAATCACTTTGTGGTTAACGATTAAACTGCACTGCACACTTGCTATGTACTATTTCTAAAACATAATTTCAATAAACGCCTGGCCTGTAAATAGTCAGGTGTTTGTCTTTTGGTGCTATTTCAGAGATAATTTGACATTATTGGTGCAGACGCACACCAAACCACAAACCTAAGAAAATATGCAAAACTGAAAATCCCCTTTGTTAATCTTTGTTAAAAATGTAGCAATATAAAATGTAAACTGCATAAGAGCTTTCTGCCTGTCAGTCATTCAGGGGTTTTACAAAGTAAATCATGTCTGGTGGAAAGGGAATACTCCATTTTGTAATTTATCTATACAATTCTAAGGTACTGTGCAAAAGTAATTGTTCAGGGAAAATGTATATTGACAAATTTGAATTATGATTAGGAGATACAAATTATATAATTCTTAATATGTGCCCTTGTTTTTAGTTTTCAGCTAGAATAAAGCAGAACATGTCTTGGGTTGCACTGGATTTGCTGAGACTGTTTCAGCTGATTTTTATTTTTTGTGCCTGTTTGATGCTCAGTTGTATTTTCCTACCTTTCCCCCCTAACCCCACCCCCCTTTTTTTTAGGTAGCTGTCTTGTTCATTGTAATGTCTCTGCAATTTATTAAAAGCAAACCATAATCACATTTAGATCCATAACACCTGTGGACGTATAGGAATTTTAAGCAAGACCAAATGAGGTCTGTATGATGGCCATGTGTAAACACCAGATGAGCTGCAAGCTTGTCATCGACCTCGATATGCTCTTGAACATAAAGTGACTTGAAGCATGGGTTGTATGGACTGAAAATAAAGAGGCTTGAGTTTTTTTTTTTTTGCTTTTTCTTCCCCCAAAAGTGTTAGATGTGACACGTACTTTTCCCTGGAGGAAACTCGGATTTTAGGGCAAAACGACACAATTGAAAGATGATTAAAAAATAATTGTCAAAAGATGTTTTAATGAGCCTTTTTTATTGTAGTTACATAGTTTTGCTGTGGGCATAGACGCAATAGAAGCCTTGGTTGTATAGCACTTGTGTCCAAGTTCCACAGTGATGTTATGGCACAGGCAGCAATGTGTGTGTGTGGGGGGGCTGACGTTAAAAGAAGAAAATGTTGAGTGCAATGAAATCAAAGGGCTTCTAAGGGATTCCACAGGACTAGCTGGTGAATTTTCATCACTGCGCGTTTTTACCACAGTTGTTCACTTTACAGTCTGTGAAGTAAAACGGTTTAATAATGCACACACAAACCCTACAGCTCTGAGAACCAAAGTGAACCTCCCTCTGTAACAAGCAGAAGTGACACCTTTTTTTAAACCATGCATGGCTTGGTTTGATTAAATTATATTTAGAATAATACTGCTTTTAGTCTATAATACACTATTCTACACGGAGCAAAAAAACAAAAGAACAAAGACATTGTCATGACATGTACATCATTTTACAGCATTCCCCTATATTTCTTTACACATCTATTCTGTCTTGTATTTGACAAAAATCAGTACAATCTGGGAAACACAATGAGCTCCTCCCCACATAACTACTAAGTTGCATGCTACATGTTGAGTCTAAGGTGCTGAATAGGTTTCAGTAAATTCTAAACAAAAAAACAAAAACAAAAAAACATTGCTGGTGTGGTTTTATGTAGCTTTGTCATGATGTTGCGCTAGATTCTTGTTTCTCTCAATGGCTGTGTTTCCATCACAGTGAAAATTTGCAAGTGGATACATTTACCTTGCCATGATATAAACTGAAGTTATGCATGTTATCAATTTAGCCAAGGCCATTCCAAATCAATTAACAGCACAATGAGCTCATCAATAGTTCAATAACAGACCTACGTAATCAAACAGTTAAAACTGCGGCCTCCTTATTCACTTCAGTACAGATTTACATGTTTTAAAAGAGATAAATAATGGAGATTGTATGTGCGTCCATATTACTAATTATCATGTAACCCCTGATGTTCACATTCATAGTTAGAGAGTGAAGGAATATTGTCCTGTGAGTGACAAACCGAGATCTCCAGTGATGCCAGCTGAACTACACATTAATTTGGCCTGGTCTATTTTTTTTTAACTCTTATATTTTACCTAGATCTCGACTAGAGTGGACCAACGCATGTCCATATTCTACAGTAAGGCAACAGGATACAGCTAATGTGCATAACCAATCCCTAAGTTGTCATAAATATTTTAAAGCTATCTTCATAACAAACTATTTGATCCAAGACATAACATGGAGAAAAAAAAACAGAACCTTTGCCAGGACGAGTTTAAAAACACTGGTTAGAAATAAATCACAGCTCGTGAATGATGTACATTGTAATATTATCCTCTCACCCCCGTCACAGACTGCACATCTGTAGTAACATTTTCTTGATTATATGTCCCTGAAAACGTCTTAATAAATAACTGTCTCTGAAAGGCACTCTGAAATGTGCAGCTCATAGTTTCTAGAAAATAAAACTACATAACTCTATGAAGATCGCTCACCTGTTACATTGCTCCTGCCCTCCTCAAACTTTCCAACTGAGAATAGGTCACGTAATGTAACTTGTCTATATTTGTTGAAGCTAAAAATGTTTGCATGATGAGCATTCGTCTGAAACTAGTGGTATCGCCGGTCTTACCCACAGTGAGCTGTTGATCTTTACAAAAATCTTTCTCTGCACTGTTTCTCTGATAAATTCCTTCTTATCCAGTCAACAAACAGATGTTTGACCAAGCTTTAAATGCACATCTGCCATGAATCTGTCCACTTTGATTAGACATTAAAAACTGTGCTACTGTTGATTTGCTGGTTAAACTTTTGGGTATATTTTCAGAGTGGTTCATCAGTGTCAAGGATTTCACATTCCATTGATACCCAACTTTTACATCCAGTGCAATTGTTTCTTATTTGAGCACCTTCTTGAGCAAAATGAAAAAAAAACACAAAACTACCACAGTAGTATATAACAGAATAACGCTCTGCAAAAAGCCATCTATTCAATAGATGAAATGTCTTTCAATTCAATTTGTCAGTAAAGCTGCAGGGCTGATACTAAAGTTTAGTTTAGGAGTTTAGTGTCTGTACCACACTTCTTGCCCTTTGGATTCAGTCAAGGCCACGGAGGCTGAAGCACTGCCAACATTTTTGCGCGGGTGTTTGTATGCAATGTCACGTTCGGAGGATGATTGTGATTAAGCCTTGTGAGTGCAGATCATCGATGGTCATCCAGCAATAGCAAAAAGCTTAGTGGTTTGAATGCAGCGCTTTGTTTTCTGCTCTCTCCGCCCGTCAGCTCATGAATAATATCTTGTCCAGCCGTTTATCCACACTCTTCAGGAAGCACTTGTGTCAAGCCGATGTAAACCAAACGCATAAAGATGAGGTCAACTCATCGAAGCTGGGGGGGGGGGGGGGGCAGAGTGGGTTGCCAGGTTGGGTGTAGGCATTGGAGGGGCAGTGAAGGGGGCTTCCAGACGTCTTTATGTCTAGCTCACACCTGCATCTCTGAACCACTGGACAAGCCAAGAGCGTTTGCCTCCTCTGTTGTCAAACCGTTCTTCAGTGTCCTTCTCACTGTGCAGACAGGAAGACAAATAAAGGAGAAGTGGAGAGAGAATGAGAAACTGTGAGAAGTACGAGCTTTTGACAAGAGTATTATTAGCGTTTGCACATGCAGCTGATAGCATTCCTCCGTGCATCATCATAAATTATGCCACCTGTCCAATAGTAGACACGACTCACATGATTTTCGGTTGGCTCGGGATCGTCTCCTCTCCCGAGGTTGCGTCCGCTGGCTGGGCCCCTGAGTGGCTGACCTAACAATCCTCTCCATGATCTCATCAGCTGTATCATCTGTGCAGTTCACTGGGTCGTCATTGGCAGAGCACCATGGGGGAACACGCCCTAAAACAAAAAGGTCAGAATGGATAAGAAAACAACAGACATATTGTATAGTAAGGTTTAAGAAATCAAGACTGTGAGTCCACTGCCACGTTAGCTACTCTGTGAGGCTGTACTTGGGCAACGCTAACATCAGCACAAGGAACAAAGTACAACTTAGGAATTTAGTACAGTGCAGGGATTTAGTCATAAAGAAAAGTATTGGACAAATTAAAATGTTGACCTGATGATGGCGCTACACAAGACGTTTTAGGATCACCAGAGTTATTACAATTCATCCTGAGGGGAACATGAATGTCTGTACAAACTTTCATGGCAGTCCATCCAATGGTTGTGAATACATTTCACTCAAAACCACAAATGCAAACCTCTTGTTCTGCTAAAGGAAAAGCCAGGGGATCACCAAAGTCAATACGATTTATCATCTGGCAACCATGTTTGTACAAGATTTCACGGCAATCCATCTCATACTTGTTGAGAACCAAAGTGGTGGACAGTCTGACAGACAGACATTGCCATCTCTAGAGCCATGCAGCTAGCATGGCTACAAATACCAGTTCTTGTGAAAGATTAGCTTAAAGGTTTCAAGTAGAATTACTTTAATAAAACTATAATCTTGCTGTGCTCCTGAAGATGTTTTGGCCACAGGGGAATGCAAATCAGTATACTGGATGGATGATGATGATGATATTAATATAAATGCTATGTAGGGGCTGTAACAGTATAACATGTTTATGAGACTGACCTCTGGTGCTGCTGGCTCTGGTGCGAGTACGGAGGCCGGGCACCGTGGACGTCCCACTCTCTCCGCCCTGCGGGCTACTCTTTAGTACAGCCTTCATGTTCTCATGTTCAGCTGCATCTTCAGCATACTGGATACCCTGAGGGTGGCTCTCTTGTGTGTCTGAAGGGGCACCACCAAATTTACCACTCTGGAGGGGGGGGGGGGGCATTTTATTAGTAGGAGACGGTGATATATCCATTACTCTGGCACATTTTGCAAGAACCGTGAGGAAAAGCTTTAAATATCAAACTTGTTATACAGGTTAATCTTTACTAGTGACACAGCACTTTCCAGCATAAAACTAGAACAGTTAGTCATTTCAAAGAGTTGAAAGTGCCACATACACATATAAAGTGCTGTGTATTCTGTGACACACAAAAAAATTTCAGAACCCGCTTTTCCCGATGACTGTTTCTTGCAACAATGCAGACATGCCAGGTTCAAGGGTTCAGCTTTGAGTCCCTCTGAGGTCCATTACATTCTACCAGGAAGTAGCTGCGACACTCAACACTCCAGCCGACATCATGCGACCAGCTCTTTTTCTCTCCTTGTCATCAACTTCAAGTTTCCTCATTCATGTAAGGTCACACACACACACACACACACACGCAGAACCTGTCAGTCTTACGGATGACTTGTCCCAGTTATTGTTCAAAGTTACGACGACACACTCCGGTTGACTGTTAGTCACAAGAGAAAATTCACATGCACTTGTTTGCACACAAAGTTACCTCCCTACCTCACTATCATCGTCATCCTCACTCTACAGAGATCCAGGAAATGGAAGAAAAAAATACCAAAAGGTGTGTTGTAAATACAGTATACTACTGGTTAACAGTCTTTAGTCAATCTAATTGGTTTTACAAAGGTTGTAGCATTTTCTCAAATCATAAAAAGCTCGTAATGCTTGTTTTGTCTTGTAAAGATTAAAGGAATAGTTCAACATTTTGGGAAATACGCTTCTTTGCTTTTAATGCCGAGTTAGATGAGAATATTGATACCACGCTTCATACAGTAAATATGCATTAAGAGTGGTAATGGGGAAACAGCTAACCTGGCACTGTCCGAAGGTAAAAAAGATTAGCCTACCTACCGCCATTAACACGTTATATTTTCTTTGATCCGTACAACAATTTGTGTTTTTACGTGGGGTTATTGGTAGCTGTGTCCCCCTGCTAACTGGATGCTGGCTCCAGCGCCATTTTGAACAAACAGATGTTGTAGAGTTGTATCAATCTTCTCATCTAACTATTGGCAATAAAGCGAATACGGGTATTTCACAAAATGTCAAACTATTCCTTTAAACATCAAAATTGCTATGAAATTTTCACCCCCTGTACCATAAAAAACCATTGCAGATATATACAGGCTATGGAACAGAAAAGCATATTTGACTGAACATCTTTGTAAGAGTGTGGTTAAGGTGTGGGCCTTATTATTTCTCCTTCAGGGACATCCAAAGGTTTGAATTTTCACACAGTGATTGAATTAGGGTCCCTTTGAAGAGAAAGGGGCCCCTGCCAAGGCTCGACGTGGAGTCCACTCCGAGCAGCCGACTCCTCAGGGTTTAAGGGATTTTAATCATGCAGGGAGGTGTTTGCTCTGGCCTTTCTTAGCCTGCTGCAGCTAGAGAATGAGATACACTAAAAACAACTCACTGATTGTTGTTACAGTAACCTATACATGTGAATACCGAGGAAGTATGTTGATGTCATTACAAATGTACGCCGCGTCTGTCAGAAATGGCCACAATTGGTGCTTTAACCAGATTAAAGATATAACCCGTGTCTAGGGATTGATCATATTGTTTCATAGAATTGAGAAAGTACAAACTAAACAAAGGCGAGGATCAGGAAATGGAGAAAGTGTATGTGTGACTCTTGCTCGTGGTGAAGAGCACTTACATCTGTTATCATTTTTCCCCTGGTCTTGTTCCTCTCTCGGTGGTTGGCCCTCTTCTGTTTCTGTTGTAGCACACGCTCTCTTGTTGTGCGATACTCTAGGGCAAATTCACTCAGGATCTTGCTAAAGCGATGAATGCTGACCTCACGTACTGCATATATCGGATGGCCCAGGAACAGCAGAAAGGCATGAAACCTGCAGATGTGCAGAGAAACATCACATCACCGTACAGAGATCCTTTTTGTCAAAACAACGCTATAACATGCGTCAAAAAGTAAAGAAAGTCACCATGAATGAAACAAAATGATTGTAAATGCCTTTGAAACTGATTGAAGTTTTGGCTAAATGCAACACATTTATTATCTAATTTGAACATACCTGTTGATTATTCTCCGATGTACAATCTTCAAAATAATGATTCTCTCTGCACAGTCTTTGAGGAAGTCTGACATTTTTTGTTTCAACGCTGGTTTCATCTCATGTTTCGCAATGACCTTGAGGTGATCCCATGATGCTTTGCACCTTCGCTCCATCTGGGCCAGATTGTCTTGAAGCTGGTCAAAGTCCACCTGACAACAGTATCACACACAGGACTCACCACAGACTGCTGAGGACTCTCTTCAATGGATATGACATTTGCATTTACTGCTACCGGTAACAAACTTGATACCGTGGAGAAATTGTTCAATGAGTTTTTAAAGAAGTAAACAAGGCTAACCTTGGTCAAGCGGGTGATGGCTCCTATCTCAGAGTAGAGGTCAGTGCTGTCTGGAAACTTCTCGACCACGATGGAGCAGGCGTGGTGCAGCAGGGACTGCTTGTGAACTGTGTCCTTCACCTCCGGGACTTTCTCCAAGTAACTCAGCTCAAAGCCTTTAGCCTAGAGATGCATGCATACACAGCATCACAGTCAGAATGTGGGACGGAAACAACTGTCTGAAATTAAAAATCAAAAGCCCCTACTCGAGGACCAAATTGCAGTGAATTTCCGTTTTGGCACAGTCAGAAAAAGGGGCTCAATGGAGTGTAGATATGTAGATTCATTAGGCTGGTGATTATCAGAAACCACAATCTACTTCAGACCGATTGTTCTGCTCACCACAGCGGAGCTAAAAAAGCCAGAACATATCATGAAAGGCACAATCCCAGCAGAATCTCCCTTGTTCTTCTGCCAGTTTTAAATGGCTTACTGCAAAATATAAATGCAGCCGTTATTTACGGGAACTACTTGTTTTGATGTTGATGACTTATGTTTCCCTTTAGCATTTTTGGCTCGCATATTCC
Source organism: Macquaria australasica (assembly GCA_005408345.1). Classification (NCBI taxonomy): domain Eukaryota; kingdom Metazoa; phylum Chordata; class Actinopteri; order Centrarchiformes; family Percichthyidae; genus Macquaria; species Macquaria australasica. Next base: position 2,009,521 of record SEMN01000030.1, on the reverse strand, counting down.
CAGAGGTTCACTCATACGTAGACATACACACAGATGCATGCACACAAAGGCACACTCCAAGGCCACAGAAAGTCGCAGAGTCAGAGACGACAGATGCAAGTTCACACACAAGCAGGCAGACAAACACAATCACACACAACCTCCCTCCCTTTTTCCTCTCAGACAGACAGACTGAGCCAGGTTCAGCAGAGGCCTTGATAAGCGATTTTACTGTAGAAGGACAGTGTCTGGTGCAGACAGTCAGGCAGCACATTCTTCTACACATAGAGAGTCCACTGTTATCCTTGCCAAATAAATATGTTGGCGGGGGAGTTGGGGGGGGGGGGGGGCGTGGGAGGAAATGGAGGAAGTGAGTAAAAGACACAGAGGGAGAGAAAGTGAAAAATGAGGAACCTCTAAGCCATATATGTCTTGAGGGTTACTCACATTAGTGCTGTTGAGGAAGTTGCCTATGGCTAGCAACGTGGTCAAGATGTAGCGGAGTGTCTTGTTTTTCTCTAACTGGTCCATCCCTTCCTTCAGGTCCTGCAGGGGCTCTGCCACTTCCTAAAAGAGCATGAAAATGCAGGCATGAAGCACATTAACTATCTTGCTCTTGCCTGTTCATGTTTCTGCCATTTCATTCTGCTCTTCTTCTCCCTTGATAACGACGTACAGTAAATTGTCAAACATATTAAAAAATGAATGGGGAACTCCACCGGTTTTACACATCAAAGTCTCTTTACAGGTCTTGAGGAGTACCACTGCATATGTGAAAAAAGTTGTATAAAGCCTTTTGTAGCTCCAGAGGGAGCTGCGTGAAGTCTGATAAATTGCCTCAAGAGAGTCACCTCAAGTCACTTGGGATTGGGGCTTTAATTCACAAAAGCATGTGTACTGCAAAGGAAAAAAAAGAACTATATAGAATTGTAAAAAAATAAAATAAAATAAAAGAAGAAGTTCTCTATTGTTTCATTTCGGTAACTTCCCGAAATGTGATCTAGCTGCATGTGATTAAAGTGAACAGGAATGTGTCTGACCTTCTCAATAAGCTCATAGTCCATTTTGAATGCCCACAGCTGCAGGCGAGCAGACAGCTCTGTGATGGAGGAGAGGGTGAGAAGGAACTGTTCAGCGCTGCCCAGGGGAATATCAGGGTTGACCAGCTGAGCCTCCTGGATCCTCTGCTTCTCCTCCTCTGTGGGGATCATTGTCAGGATTTTCTAGGAGAGGGAGGAAGAAATGAAACAAGAGGAGGGGAAGGGAAAGGAATGGGCTTATTGGATCATTCATCAAGTCAACATATCAAAGTAAAATTTTGACAATAAATTTTTGATAATATGTCAGGGACTAAATCATAGGGAGGGAGAGGAAACATTGATTCTGACATTTCTAGCTCTGTTTATCTGAGATGTTTCCAATTTTTCCCACAAACTCGTTTGACATCTGAACTTTCAACCTCGCTTTAGTTGTCTGACTGAAAATATTTCCAGAGACAAAAGGTGGAGAGGAATCCTCCTCTCTGCTAAGAATGAACTCAAGGTGAAGCTCTGAAAACTACAGGTTATATAATACCAAAGGGAGGCAACATTAATCATTATCTGCTGAAGTCCCTCAAAAGTCTACAGTATGGTTTTTAAAACGAGCTGAAAATATGCATGTGGAGCTAACCTTTAATCATCGCTATGATTAATTACATGAGAACAGCCAAAAAGCCAACCATGCAGCCAGAAAATCATATGATATGTCAACGTTGTGGGCCATCCCATCTAGATGAGTTTAAATCTCTTGTTTGGGGAAATCCATCAGTGTATTTTGGTGGGCTGAGTAAATATCATTCAAGAAAACCATATTTATTTTGGATGCGGTGAGCTTGAATGGGTTTTTATTTGATGGACTAGACAGTACTTATATTATGCAGTACCAATTTAAATACAGTATGTGTCTTAAGACAGGATCTCTTTAACAATGCTTACCTCAATGCCTTCCTTGTTCAGTGCGTACTCATCAAAGTTGAGGATAGCGGTCTTGATGGTGCGGGGAGGAGGTAAGACAGTCAAGCCGATGTTTATAGCGTTGCTGCGTTTTGAATCCAGGACAATAATTTCTTGTCGTTTCCCATCAACAGCTGCTTTCTATGAGAGATACAAAAGAAGTCAAGTCAGTGGGAGGTGATTAAACTGATGTAGAAGAGACAAATTTGCTGCTCTTAGATCCTGAATACTAGCAGAGCAAAAGGTATAAAGGGTAGCACCAGAGGTTGTTACTTAAATCATAAGGGTTTTATTTTCTGGAGAGCATGAAACAGTTAGGAGATTATTTTTCTGGCAGGAAGGTCGTTACAGTAAGACACTCATGTGATTTTCTAATACCTTGTCATGTACAGGTGGAAATGATGGCTTAAGTGTTGTGCTACTGACATAATTAAAAGGGATCTTCCTCTGGGGAACATGCATTTTCTCAGAAAATGTTGAGACTATGTGCAACACTGAGATATTATCGGCAAAAATTTGACAGTTTGCCCTGAGGGTGGTACTACAGGAGGGGTCAGTAAAATAAAACTGTATCCTCTTGGGAGCATGCATGAAACTACAAATTAATGAATGTACAGAGATACTAGTAAAGAGTTTAGAATTCATCATTTTCAGTCCTATTTTGTAAATGACACTTTCCAAATCATAGGTGGACCTATCTGTGTAGTGTGGTGGTCTTTTCCCTCTCACCAACATTGAGAAGGGTTTCACCAATTTTAAATTCTTACTTTACCATAGTTTGGCCACATTTATCAAACCTCACAAAATAATCCTTTCTAATATGGCGCCTGATAGCAGGAAGTCCTGAGCTATGGGAGAGAAACTGAGGCAAATCAGGACTGCAAAATAAACCTGCTTTCTCCAAAAGTACATAGTAATACTGTAACAGCAGCACAACACTAAGTTACCTTTGTGACAGGCAGCTCCTTGGATTTGGACTCAAACAGCTGCTCCAGTTTGGATGTGTCCAGTTTAATTGGCTCCAGTTTGGACCAGAGGGACTCCTTACAGAATTTATGACTCTTACACTGCCAGTCCATGGGACGCACCTCGTTCCAGAAGAGACGGATGGTCTTCTTCTTCTTTTGGAAGAGAGGCATCTCCCCTCGACTCAGCTGAGGGGAGGGCGGAGGGATAGGGGCCATGAATGGGGGGGGTGGGGGCATCATTTTGCCAAGGATGGGAGGAGGAGGGGGGCACCCAAACAGGGGCGGGGGTGGTGGCAAGGCAGCATTGCATAGCGGAGGGGGAGGTGGTGGTATCAGGTCACCTGACCCCATCACACTGTCCATATCTGCAATGTCCATGTCATCCTCATCCCTCAGGTCTGTGAAGTCCATTTCTTTGATCCGCAGCTCCCTGGGTGTGGCCATCAGCTGATCCCAGATATAGTCTGACTCTTTCTTAGGGGGTAAGGTTGATGAGGCAGCGGATGATGATTTGTCAGTCTGCTGCTGCTCTTTTGAGGCCTCAACCTCAGGAGGAGACGTTAGGCCTTTGACCAAATCTCCAAACTTCTCTGCCACTGCTCGGACACTGCCCTGGTTGTCCAGATGTCCCACCTCCATTTTTTTCACATTTTCTTCTCTGGCCTGTCTGTGGGCCTCCAATGTGGAGATCCTGCTGGCCAAGCTAGCCACAGAGGAGTCACTGACCTCTGCCTCCTTCTCACATTTACATTTTTCATTCTCCGTTTCGGCTACATTCCCTTCATCCTTGCTGGTTGCCTTCTGAGCGTAGAGCATGTCCAGCATGAAGCGTTTGCTGTTGAGTATTTTGTTGCACTGGTCGTTCACATCCGCGTCTTTAATGCACTGGGTCCACTGGCCTGTTGAAACAATTACAATACAATATAAAAACAATATACATAGTTGATTATCAAAGTGAGTGAATAAAATTAGCACCAATCATACCTGCTTCAATGTCATTGGTGAGTTTCTCCTCCCGCTCCTCCCTCTCCAGAGTGCTACTCGTAGAGGAGATGCTGGATGCAGAGCAGTTGTCCTTTTCATTCACTTCCTCATTCTGTCTCTCCTTCTCGCTCAGCAGTACACTGTCTTCTACATCCCTTTCCGTCGGCTGCTCCTTCTCAAACTCCTCCTCTAACTTGACATTCGCCTCCACATCCGGCTCTCCCACCTCTGCTACATCTGCTACCTCCGCTTCTTCTACCTGCTCTTCTACCGCTACCTCATCCATGCACTGTTTCTGCTCCTCAAGCTTCTCCTGCTCCTGCCTCTCTTCTTTCTCCATGCCTGACTGCTCATCTGACGCCGGCTCTGCCACTACATTCTGGTCAGACTGAGTCTCAGCAACATCCTCTGTCTCTGCAGGCAACTCTGTCTCAGTCTGCTGCTTGTCTGGCTCGGGGGGAGGTGTGGGGGAAGGTTCTGATACTGTTAACTCTGGCACTGGACTTTTGGTCCTGGTCTGTGGGTCAAGGTTTGGCTCTGAGATAGGTTCTGTTCCTGGAAGAGAAATCAAAACAACGTGGGAAAAAAAAAGTTACTTTAAGTACTTCAGCCATGTGCCTTTATATTATCTGATAGTCTTCAGAGACATTCTTTGTTTATAATTAAAACAGCTTTAAATTGCTTCCTGACATATCCTTAATTGCACCGAGAGATTGCCTAAACTCGACATACATTTTCAGACTGTAGAAGTAATTCACAAAGCAATCATCAAATTCTGTTACCATGGCTCTTGACCATAGAGCATGACTGTAAAACACAATGCGAGTGGCTGAGAGACAGTGCTTTACAACGTCTGAGAAAAAAACTAGTGCAATTTGAATTTTATTAGTCACCAAAGAAATATATTTTAGAAAAGTAATATTGAAAGAAACAAGCCTTTTCTGATTGCAGCCATGACAAATTACCTTCAAATCACCAAGGCTGTTTCATCAAAACCTCATTAAAGCCATTTCAAATGTAGGAAATTTAGGTATTTGTGTATATGCACCTCTTTAGAAACACACACACACTCAAAATATCTATATCTATTTCCCTACAATATCCCTGTTTCACTTACACATTTTGATATGTATTTCTAGAGTCAAGTAGTTATTCTCAATGACTCCTTTCAACAGAAGTGCAGCTGAATCTAATTTCTCCCATCAAGCCCAGTGTGTGTGACAGGTGCACTGACAGCTAGTATTGTCTCTGCCAGCTCTGTAAGCCAACATTACAGTCCATTCATGCTCATATCACTCGGCCAGTAATGATGAATAAATGCTTGGCAAACACCATTTACCCAGCGTCTGGTGTGCAGCGGCGACGGTGTCTTCCTGCGAGATAATGGATGAAGGGGTGGCACAGTGGGACGCTGAGCGGCTGGCAGGGTTGGGACTCAAACACAAAGTGATCTCTGTCCGACCTCTTGTTGGCACTCTGGGGCGCTCCCGCTCAAACTCCTCTGCAGCTAGCCTCTCCACAGCCTTGTACCTGCAGTAATGCAATGTAGCTCTCAGATGTCTGCACACTGCAGTTTAGCTCCATGCTGATCTGCACTGAATGTTAATAGCTGTTTAAATCTCAGCTCAGCCATTTGATAGTTGTGGTATAATCGGATAGAAACATGTAAAGAATGCAAACTGGTATTGTTTAGCTATATTTTCTCAAAGTGAATAACTACATGATGGTTGTGAAATTCTTACTCAAGTTTTAGTCATGTTTGCGTTGTCTTTTAAGAGTAGAGAAATGTATACCATCCTCATTTTTTAGCAGGCCTTCAAAGAAATGGATAAATTCAAAATATGACATGTTTGTCTTTTTCCTGGGTAATTATGGAAAAATGGAGCTATAATCCCATTACTCAGGGACTCAAATTATGACAAATGACGTCCTTGCAGTTGCCAAAGTGCTGTTTAACATTTTTGGCTAGTGTTTACTGATCTCAGTTCTCACATGTCCTTCAAAATTCAATAAGGTGCATGTTCCAGTTCACAGGGGTGAAAAAGGTGAGGGCATAAAAATGAGCTGTAAATTATATTGCACACACACTCACACACAGACACAGACACGGTCAGAGGGAGATAACCGCACCACATACATGCCAAACCACAATTACACACTTGTCCTGTTGACTTTGGGACGTCTTAATGGTGAGCAGGCCTAAAGGGGCTCAGGCACCTATAATTCAGCCCGAGGGCTGGGTAGAACTGACTTTACATCAGCTATCAATTTTAAAATAGGATCTCAAAGCATTCACAACCCTCCTCAGTTGTTTGATCTATCTTTACAACTGCAGCATTATTGTGGATCCATGTGAACCCATAAAATAAAGTAAACTCACCTTTCTTCTCTGGCTTGTCTTGCTTCTTCCCTCTTGTCTACATAGTCTCGACTGAGATAGAAAGACAGAAAAGAGAGTGACAATTTAGGACTAGTGTGCATAGTATGTACAAATTAATATTTTATTTTAAATCTGATTATTGCTTAACTTAAAAGTATATGGTTAAGCGCAAAAAAAGCAAACAGAGCATCATAAAAATATTAGACAAGACACCTGAACAGAACATATGCTTTTGCAGACTCCTCCTGCCGTGATTCAGTATATCTAATGATCCTCATAAAGAAAGACAGCCTAGCTTTTATCAGACTCATGGGAGATTTGTGAGTATCTCTCCTGAGTCAGGACTGGAGCCACCTGTTTCCAGAAATTACACATGCCAACATGTCTTTATTGGCTGTGCAGCTGCCTATGGTACAAAGTAAATAAATAATATATTCCCTCTGACATGAAGTCATGCAGTGTTTTGTCTGATTCGTAAGGTGAGACTAACTTGAAGCGGTTCCTCTCTTCTCTTTCGATTCTCTGCAGACGCTCCTCTCTTTCCACGCGTCTCCTCTCCCTCTCTGCAGCCAGAGACTCCTGATGCTGTCTGTACGATGAAGTTAACAAGCCCCCTAAACCAGGTCTACACGCCAGAAAGAAAGAACAAATGTGATAACATTATTAAAATGGAGTGATTGGTTTGCGTTTTCATTTAGCTATTTACACATTTGTTCAGATAGGAGCTTTACAGATGGGGTGAGATACATTTAATCAAACATATCCACAAAATGTTCCGCATTAGCTGTGGAAAAGTTGAGATGCCAACCTGTCGACCGGTTTTGGGTCTGGCGTGGAGGTTGCTGAGCTACTGAAGCGATTGATGGGCGATGTAGGAGCCTGGTGCCTGCCAGGGTATGGAGTGCCATTGGCAGTGATTCTGTTAAAAGAAGGTAAAAATAAATGCTTTGTTCTCTCTGAAGACATTTTCCACTGAAAGACAGAAGAAGAAAGCTGGATATCACTTCAAGAATCTGTTATGTGATGCAATGTGAATTCCAATGTCATACTGCTGGACAGTTTGCACTGAGGTATGACCATGTTGAGTAAGAGAACAGTGCTTTTAAGCACTTCTCCCTAGACATCTGAACAGCCTTCCTGTGAGGAAAGCCATGCCATCCAACTGGAAGGTACCTGCAGGTGCATTGCTCATCTATGTCTGTACATGGGGGCAATCTTTCATAAACTGATCTTCTCACCAGACCTACTCTTTTCTTAGAGGCCATATAATTGCTGTGTTGAATCCAATAGCCAAATTGTGCACATTTTGTCCTAGAACAGTTGCACAACACATCGTGTGTAAATAAAAAAAGTTAACACAGATGTAGGAAACAATCACTGGAAACATATAAGTGTTCAACTATTAGTATTCTACTCAACTACAAAACTTTCAGGCAGACTGCATTATGTGCATTTATTAATGTAAATCACAAAACCTCAGCGCCGTTACACATCTTGTCCCTGCGCACTCTTGTTACACTCGACCTGTTGACTCCTGGCCTTACCTTTCAGCCCAGCAGGGCTTTCTAGCTGAGTAAGATGTAGGAGAGTTGTTTATGTCTGTCAGACTGAAGATGGGAGTGGGGGGAAAAAAGAGAGGAACAGTCAGGTCAGACACTCCAAAGATAAAATTATTAAATGTTAGTCACACAAACAAGACAGCGAGACAGCAGTCAAAGGAGGGAGGGCTGCAAGACCACACAACAACAGAGCTGACAGGGAAAAGACAATATCTTTGTCTGTCTCACAGATGCGGTGTGCTATTTAAAAGGCAATAAAGCTAATGGAATTCTAATGAATAAATAATTTATTGTCCACTGCATTGAGAACAGGGAATCATTTATGCTTAGATGGTACCAGGGATGCATGCTGAGGAACTGCTGTGCCTATATCTATTGCTGCAGATCTCTGCAGAAACACAGCTAAGAGACAGTGGCTGTGACTCATGCTAATATTTAGAATTCTTTAATGCTTTGAATTAATTTATTGACTTGTCTTGGATTAACTGTGGTGCAGAGCCACAATGAAAGGCAGATGAGCTGAAAATGTTCTGCAAAATAATACTTCCCAGCAACGGAGAAAAGGAAGTAATTATGACTTTCCTTTTTCTGGTACAGTATGTCATAAATCACATCAGATGGGAAATAAAGGCGCTTCTGGCCACTATGATCAAAAAAACATTTTTAAAGGATGAAGGAGGTAGAGAGGAACTTAGCTACAGCATGTCCAACACAAATAACCTCATTTTCCAGGAAAGATAGAAAAAAATTTAAACTTTATAATTACTATAAGTGCTTTTACTCTTGTGATGCTTGCAGGTGCCTTTGCTGAGTGTACAGTGAGCTACAAAGAGACACAGACGCCAGTGGTGGGGAGGACAGTGTGTTTCCAAATTGTGAGGCGTAATGGTCTGGATGTAACACAAGTAGATGAACTGTAGCTCCTGCCCTCTACCTGTAGTGCCTTTCTCTGTCTTGGCCCTTCTGACTCTCCTCGGCCCCAACAGACACCTGGCTCTGGTTCAAGTCAGGGGACGGAGGGAGAGGTCGGGGGAGAGGGAAGGGGGGTGAGGTTGGGGTAGACCGACACTGAGGGTGTGCAGAGCCTGGCATGCTACTCAGAGCAACGGGGAGGACACAGTCAGGTGGCTGGGGAGGAACACACCAAGGACTATAGGTCCTCTTTTTAGGTGCCACGGACACAGGAGAGGATGTCCTGGTCTTGACGCTGAGATATTTTCTCTGCCCTTCAGGGTCACTGGCTTTAGGGAGGATGTTGGCCATACACTTTAAGTTCAGACACATGTTAGGAATGCCTGCTACAGCTGGAGCCACACTAGGATGACAAAATACAAGAGAGTAGGAGTCCAAAGGGCACGAAGAAAAGAATCACACTTTCAAATGGAGGAAGAACTAGGGAGGTACTGCATGAGGAAAAAGGGGAAACTGAATCACGCTTGGGAAACCAGTTGGCCTAAAATACCTGTGAGCGCCCTGTCTAGAGGACTCAGTGACTGGATGACTTTCATCATCTGCCTCTTCCTCGTCCTCCTCCTCTCCTTCCTCCTCCTCTCCTTCCCCCTCCTCTTCCTCCTCGTCTTCCTCTTCCTCTTCTCTGTGGTGAGTGGAGGGGTCGAGGGGTTGGAGGGAGGAAAGGGAGGATGTAGGCAGGCGAGAGGGAAGAGAAATTGGACAGAGACAATATGAAAACACATAGCAGAGGAAGGCTCGAGGACAGACAACACACAGAAATGACAAACACTGAAAACATGCTTGATAGGAGAGACAGCCATTGAAAGATGTACGAGAAGGTTAGTAGGTTTTGACAACAGGCTTTCTTGACAACGTCTCAAAATGTGAGAAATGGATATACAAAGGCAACAGTTACAACTACATTCAAGTGCAATTTCTATGGCAGCATTAATACAAAAAAATAACTCTTAAATATAAAACATCTCCAAGTGATTTTAATTGAGGAGAAAAAGATTAAATTCAATAACAAGTGTTAGGGCTGCAGGAGATATCTTGTGTGTTTGAACTGATAGTCTGGGATACATCGTCATACAGGAGTCTGTGGCCAGTTGGCTATCTGGATCCCTCTTGGTTGTCTGGATTTCATTAACAATATGGAAAATAGTGATCTTCAAAGGCAGCTTGAATTTCCTGTGGTGAACTGGAAGAAGCTCGTCTGGTATCAAATGACATTCTGGACTGAATTTAAGTATACCTAAAGACCTGATAGCTACCAGGAATATTAGTACAGTGCTACTTTAAAAAAAAAAAGCTTGTTATTAATGATAGGGGATTGAATTATGAACTAGGAAAAACAGTCATCAGTGGTGATTTAAAAGACAAAAAGCAAGGCAACAGATACGTTTAAAATTCAAGCCTAGTTTTTGTCTTCTGATGTAGGACCTATAATAAAAGGTGGAATAAAAGGTTAACATCATTTCCATAAAAAGGAACTGTCTGGTGCTTTTATATGACATAGTCCAAGCCACTCATACAATTAAACAATTTGCTTCTTGCCTGAATCACCAGTTTTCTTTGAGTTTATGTAGTCACAAAGGTTTGTCGTATATAAAACAGATGGCATTGTGGAGTTTAAGTTCAACACACTCTCACTGAAGGAAGCATGACTTGAGACAGAGAGCAGATAGCTCATATCATGTGTTTACAGCAGCTTCCTATTTTCATCAGTGGCAGGAGAATGTCTTTGACAGTGGGAAGATTAATTTAAATGTCACTTTCCAGCAACGGTCTTTCTTTAAATTACTATATAATTAAATTCTGTGCTTTGGCTCTGGATAGAATAGACGCATCTCTCCAAGACTGAAATATAATACAACAGTTGCAGTCAAGCTGTTTCCTGTGAAAGAGAGTAATGCTCCGTGGACCGAGGACTAATTTGTGATTACTTTTTAGTTGCAGCTATCTCTCAGGGTTTAAAATATACAAGATCAAAACAAACCCTCCTGGCTGAACGTCTTAAAACCAGGATCAGACCAAGTTCAAGCTAAAATGGAAGCAAGGATAAAGCTTCTGTTCTTCTCTTGAATATCTTCCACTTTTCCATTTCTCTCGGTCCTCCCCCAACCTCACCTTTCACTGATGTCTTCATCACGTTGGCCACCGAAGGGTAGGAAGCTGCTTGCATGAGTATGAGGGCTGCTGGGTGATGCTGGGGCAGAAGCATGGCCTCTGCTATTCTGGAGTGAATGTCTCCGGCTGCGTCTTCTCTCCAGGCCACGCCTCTCGTTGGAACCACCAACACTGGCCCGTCGGCGGTCCTTGCGGCCGCTGGGAGGCAACTGAGTTTCATTATCTCCATCCTCATGGCGGAGAGTCATCTGGATCAACGGCATCACAGAGAAACTGAGTAAATAAACTGTATGTTTGTTGTTCATAAACACTTAATTTCTGGCTCCTGCTTGAGTATCCGAGAAGTCATGTGACCCATTATGCGACACACATGCCTATTAACATTACATTAAGGCTGTTATGTGATCATGTGGGCAGTGTAGGCTTCCTCACCTCGTAAATGTTGAACTGTTCGACGAGGTCGAGGTCAGTGCCTTTCCTGCTCAGGTGTCTCTGGGCAATGGCTTCGATGCCCTGCTCCTCCAGACAGTCCACCATGTCGTAGTATGAGTCCTGGTCTGGGAGGCCTGCCAGAGTCTGAAACACAAACACGTTCAATAAAAAAACACAAGAGTAAGAGTTCTAACCTTGTCTCTGCAATATTTTAGATTAACTGTGAGAGGAAAAAAAATAAATAGCAACAATAAAAAAGGATCACCTGAGAGACAGAAAGGGAGTAAAATCACTTCTGGAGCCATTTTGTTTAAACCTTGTATTGAAATGTAATCTGTATGCTCTCTAAATAAACTTCAATCAGTACTATTTAATACACAGTATTTTGACTCCAGTGTAACACACACTCACATTTCCTTGTGCACAATGAAAAACAGGGCAGGTTCATTATATATATATGATACTGTACAATCCATACTTATTTTTAATGAAGGTACATTTTTAGGACTCTTTTGTTGCTGCTGCTGTAAACTATGACACTGTCGCCTTCACTTAATAAAGGGGAGCAAAAGGAGTGATAATTGTAATAAAGCTTGACAGTCTTTACGTTTTAATCTGGGTGACACTTTACCACAAATTAAATTGAAACACAGATGTAGATTAAATTTTAATACAATGTGTAAAATGGGCTTGAAAGATAGAGACCCGGAAAGAAGAAAATACTGTATACTGTATTCATCCACTGACCTTATTGATGAGTGTCATCGCATACACCAGCAGCTCTGTATCCACTCCATCCTTCTCATCCAGGATCTCCATGATGTTTGACCACAGTTTTGTGCCTGCAGCAAAAGGCATGCAAGACATTGTATATCACAAGACAAACTCCAAAAACACGCAAGCAAGAGAAAGCTACCTGTATTTTTACATAGACACTAGATAATAGTAAAGTCTTAACTAATCCTAATCCTTGTAACTCCACCAGCATGCAGGAATCAAAACAAAAATAGTTTTGTCATCTCATGGCTCCAGTAAGAGAAATGCAGTCATAGCAGTCTTCCTTCAGAAAAGTGGCAGTGGCAAAATAGAGCAGGCGCGACTTGCTCTCCAATGAGAAAGAAGCAGCCTTGTGTCTCAACCACAAGGGTCAAGTACATCTCCTTCTCATCAGGAGACTGGGGATCGGGTTTAGTCTTCTTACGCAACAGCAGAAGTGACGGGATAAGACTGAGCTGAGACAGAGGGACACCCGACCCCTGCAACGCTGATGCTCATCCCCCTGTAGTACAACGCGGGGCCTTTGGAGGTAACCGAGATGCAGACAGGAGAGGCAGTCTTTCTCAATAAGCCTCGTTCCATGTATGGCTAGGGAGCTGCTCAGGACAACTGACCTGACTACTGTGTAAGAGGAGACTGTGATCTGTGGTCAGCTGAGCAGCACTACAGCCACCATGGATGGCTTGATTAGGGGAAATCTATTTAATGGGAATTTTGATATTGACTTTAACATCCCAAAATTACTCTAATAGCATCATATACACTATATTCTGTTACAAAGTGGATTAAATGTGTGCATTTGTAGAGTTTTGCCTTATCTACACCTATGATTCGTCTGAGACATTTAGAGGTGGACAACTGACAACCAATCAGTCTGTGCTTTGACAGTGTGTTAGGTGTACCAGTTTGTTCACCCTGCTAACTAAAGAGCTGGCTGCCCGGGCTCTTACCTCTTTTCTCATCCACAGCTTTCACAGCCTTTATGAGCAGGGCGGCATTGGACTCGGTGTACTCCACAAAAACCAGCAGCAGCTTTAGGGCCGTCTTCACCACCAGGCGGAACTACACAAAGACAAAAAAGTTAACGGCCGACACAGAAATCACAATGTGGCACCAGCCCCTAAATCCAAGCACATGGTACACAATCCATTAAATTTCAACTGCAAACTTTATGTTTTCGTTCAGACACATGGATCAACATGACAGAGAGTATGCTCCAGGCCTTGAACTTCCAACTGACAAACGGTATCATATTGTCGTATAAAAGCTTTTCCTGTCTGAACCGCCTTGAGAGGTTTGATAAGAACCTTGTGTGACATTGAGGCAATATTAAACAGACATTTAACAGCTCATGGCAACATACTGTTCTGTACTCAAATAGGATGGAAATAGCACAAAGGTAAGAATGACTATAGTCGAAAAAAAAAAAAACTGGGTTATGACAAACAGTGAAAAGAGTCTGAAGCAGTCAAAATTTACACTCTACAAAAATGTGAAAAGGAGAGAGAAAACTATCAGAGAGGGGAGTAATGGGCCTGATACACAGCAAAGTTGTCAATGTTAATTTGCTTGAGAGTGAAAATCAACATCATGTCAGTGGTGATAAAACCATCAGAGTTAATTTAACACTTCTGAGCAGCTGCCATAGGAGCTGGACAAGCAACGCCCCGTGATCATGGTCAAAATGACTATTGACAATGGAAATTTGCCACATAAAATGATTGGGAAGACAGGGTTTTGATTAAGGAAAGCAAGGTGGATGCCAAATTTAATTTCAATATTTACACAGGAAGGCAGAAAAGTAATTAGTAAGAACAGAAAACAGTGGGGAAAGAGAGGAGAGTCATCCTGCTTCTCTAGTCTGCTGCAAAAATGCTGCACATGTCGAAATCTGGCCACTAGAGGGCTGAGGTGGCCACGGCGACAGGGGGTGGGGGGGGGGTGGGGGGTTTGCTTCAATGTTGACAAGTGAGGTATGACGTTTCAGAGCATGTGATTATTTCAGTTTTGTCAGAGCACAGATGGGGCTGCAGAGTTGATTTTACAGCATATCTACTGTGCAGCTTTGGCAGGGGTCTTGTGAAAATTAACGTTCACATTCTTTACCTTGGATCCGACCAGGGTGTCAAGCCACTGGACCGTTTCATTGTGAGATATGAGGCCGTTCATCCCATCCACATACAGCATTATCTGACCGAGAGCTGGAGAGAAAGAGAGAGACAAAGAAAGAGATGGGGTTTGATTAATCATCAGTTGTTTTTTCTTCTTTTCGCTAAAGACTGACCATCACATTTGTACTGCTCAGCTCCCAAAAGAACTATAAGAACAGTAAATGCTTGCTCTAAATGTTCAGTGTCTGTTTTTAACACTGATCATGAATCTTCTTTGCAAAGCAGGTGAAACTTCACCTACAAAATCTTACCTGGTGGACTTTGGAGTCCTAGAAAAGCCCTAAAAATGCCCCTCGATGTTTGTTTTAGCTAATTGGGAAGCGTTTGTGTAAATAATTGTGTTATATGGTCAGAAAATTGAAAAATAACATTAAGAGAGACCACTTAGATAAAACTACCATTGTACACTGACATAATGACCTCAGCCCACCATATATGTCTGTAAACAAGAGCTTGCCATATGTATATGACCAAAAATGTATATTTTTCAAAGAGTTTTCTCCTGTGATAGTCACATATGCATGTATAAACAAGCACCCACACAGATACACACAAACATGTTTGTGAAAAGTTTTAATGGTATTCTTCTACCCATCATAATTTAAATCTACATACAAACTGGAGCCGCTGTGGAGATAAACTTGTCAAAAATCACAACAATTAGGTGAAAACCTAAAATGAAAAACAACACTCGCCCACGCATCCCTCAAGTCAGTGGACACGACTGGAAGGAAAATATGTGAGCAGAGTGCCTCAGTGGATGCTGACATGACTGTAACAGGATACATAAATAAGAACATAATAAGAGCCAAGGGATCTCAATGGGGGGCAGTAAAAGTATAGGGCTTCTGTTAAAGAAGGAGATGGGGAAGGGAGACAAAAACCGCTGGACAGGAGTGGAACAGACAAAAGCTCCTTTAATAAACATGTAGTCTGTTTTTCTTAACAGCACCTCAGTGGCCATCCACACACACAGGGAGTTAATGCATTTACACACAGAAGGCCACAGCAACTGGATGAGCTCAGCTTGAACCCACTGCAAGTTTAGGTGATACATTAGCTGACACAGGGGGGGGGGAAGCTGAAGCATAAACATGAGAACACATCGAAAGTGGAACATTGTTGGAAGGCCTGTTTGACTATTTCTTGGCAGAAGCTATGCTTTTTAGAGGGTAATACCTAAGAAGATTTTACTGAAAAAGTCATGACATTCCTGTCTTTTTCAAACATGACAAAAGGTGATGAGCTTGTACTGATCAAGTTCAGAGATGTATGAATAGCTGGAGAATTCTTCGTGGGCTGCAAAAGGTGACACACCAGGTGTTTTGAACTGTTAAAAATCTAGAAAGAAATAACATAAAAACAGACAGAGCTTAATCTTTGACTTAAGCAAACTTATTGAGAGCTCCTTCAAAGAGTACCATCTAATCTCCTCTTCTTGCCATGTTTAAAACAGTTCCTTATGACATGTTATAAGGAGAGGCTGCAGCTTCTGTCATAGATTTTCCCTCCCCTCTTCTCTAGAGGGGCATGAAAATCGTGAATATGCTGTAGATAAGCCAAAATTCCCAGGTGCAGCCGCTGTGTGTGCATGGTGCGTGAGAGAGTGTGTGTGTGTGTGTGCTGGCGGCCCACTGCTGCAGCAGCGGCGGCAGTTCATCTTTTATCAATCAGGGTTAATTACTCACAACATGTCAGGCCAGAGCATTCCTAACAGTCCTCTCCTGCTGCGAGCTCAGAGCCGTGTGTGACAGCAGTCAGCAGCGTGGACAATATGGCGAATCAAAGCAGACCACATCAGAGTGTGTTTAGGAAAACATGATTAACCCCCTCAGTCAGCGCGGGCCAGAGTGTCACCCTCTCCTGCAACTCCCTGACTTTGTATGGGACCACTGCTGACAGATGAGTGACAGCAGTAAGGGCATGATGTAAAGCTGGTGTATCGAGTCCAGAATGGATTCCTATGGTATACTATACTGTGGTTTGCAAAAAAAAGATCTAACTAGGATGTAAAAAGTGGCTACAATAACTTTTCACAGTAATTCTTAATACACAAACAGCTGTGACTTTTGCTGGATGAGTAATGAGCCACACGCTTCAAATTGGTAGCCGATGCCTGACCCGCAATATCATCACTGCACAGACTTTTATCTCCTGTGTGCACCTGTGTACAGTATCTGCCCCGGTGAGGTTTTGAGGAATGTCCATTGAAAACAGGGGTGAGAAAAGATAGGTGGCCTTAATGAGGCTTTTAAAAGTGTCATTACACAACACGAATGTTCAGCTGCTGACAGATGAGACGTTACTGAGTGTTTCCAAAAGTCAACCGCAAAATGAAATGGCTTTTAGATCACTCTGACATGTTATCATAAGACATTATTTAAAGATACCATCGATAGGTTACGGGTGGCTTTTTCTCTTAAGCATGTAGCCAAGTAAAATAACATTAGAATGAATGTCTATATCATATGTGAATTTAATATAGTGAGCAGTCAAGATACAGAAGTGATATGATATTCAAACACTTATGAACCACCCCAGAAACCACACAGTCATTACCTTTTCTCTCAGATTCATTAAAACTGCTGCTTCATGGAATTATTCAATGCCAGCTGCACAATTCAACTTTGAGTACCAGAAACCACATGGACTGCAGTAAGGTAAAATGATACTGTAACTGTTTAAAAAATTACCTTTCATTATGGGAGACAGCAACCTTCAGAGTCTGGTCAGAAACAGTTTACAGGAAACATCTAATTGCTCTCAAAGCACCTTTGTGAACTTCAAATGGAGCTGATTTCCACGTACTTGTGATTAAATTAGTCATGAAACTGCTCCTGGAAAATGAAAAGTTACCTGTGTAGCTGCAGTGCAGGCTTTGAAAGTGTGATCAAGTCATTATACTATGGCATACTTTCCCAGCCATGTACCTTTGAGACTGTGGGTCCAGAACCTGGGATATGTTGTTAAACTCTACAACAGACGGTCATCAATAACTTTGGAAGAGGGTTAATAAGAAGAGCATGTGAGTGCTGAGTCTGTACAGGACACTCTCCACTTCAAGCACTGAGCTGGGGCCAAAAATCTGGGCCTCCACTGGAGTAATCATGAGCAGCTCTCCAATACCTCACACAAAGTACAACAATAACATTGCAAAGACACTTTGCATGTATGTCACGTAATGAGAAGCTGGCAGACAATGAGCTTCCTTCAAAGCACAGTGATTAGAATTTAAATGTAAGCCATTATGGGAAAGGGTGGCCGAGGAAGGAAGATTTAGCTAAAAAGAAACTTGGAAGTATTCTATGAGCAGTCTGGTCTATGCAGCACTCTCACACTCCATTTCGTTCAATACTTAACATACGTTTGCCTTAAGAGTAAACAGAACATTTGAATGGCATTGAGCTACAGAGGGGAACCACAGACCCACTGTGTGGAAGAGACAGACCCTGTTCCTGTGTCTGAACCAGAACTCTGAGAGAAGTAAAAACTTCAGCAACTGAGGTCTGGTGGAAGTGTTTCTTCAGGGCCTCTCCCTCTCATAAACCGCAGCAATTATCTTCCACAGCCTCAGGAATGCGCAGGAAGGGCAGCTCCCTGACCACTGCCGAGGTGAGAAGCACTCTGAGGTCTGGTAGGTAGCGCCAACACGAGCCAGCTGACTGATACGTAGACATAAAAAATAAAAAAAAAGAAGACAACCTTATCTCTGAAGATGCAAGAAATCAACTCAACAGCTTCCCCCCGACAAAACTGTTTACTCCCCTTCCACTCATCACTCTGCCCCTTTGGTTTCATTTACATTTTGGAATTTATCAAAACTGGGTCAGCCAAACTGTCTGTCAGCGTGCAACATTTATTTTACCAGGACTTCGGGATAGGGGCCAAATCTCCATCCCATACAGTGCAACTTAGAGCCTCTTATCTTGTTATGCTCTGCATTAGCTGCACTCAGGTCTGAAGTGTGCCTCCCTGTGCCCGCGTGAGCTGGACTTTACTGCAGAGTCTGGAAAATACTTTTTTTAAATGTAGATTCTTTTTCTAGTATGTCTCTATAATTATAGTAAATTATTTGAATTTCAATAGTGGTGTGTCCAGAACATATGGGCGGAGACACAGACGGCACTCAACACTGACCTGTGAATTCACTATAATAAGTTTAAGGTCTATACTTAAGTAAAACATAAATTGATTTTTTTGGCCTCTTGGGGGCAACTCAACAAGCTGTAAACAAAACACTGATATATTAAGTTGTTACAGTAAGCATGTTAGCTAAAAAATGCCTATTTATGCAGCAGACAAGGAGCAACGTTAGCATTAATTTTGAGTCATGTTTGTGGCCATTCGACGAGTGTAAGTCCAAGAACAACTCCTGAGTGAAATATCCAGCTAGTCGCCCTTTGGTGCTGGGCAGGAAGTGTACAGTGCATTTATCTGAGCTTTTTCGCCTGCTGTAGCTGGAAACAAGCTTGATGAGAGCCGTGAGAGTGCACCAAAACAGTAAAGTTGCAGGCCGTAAAACCAAAACAATGAACTAAAAGACTTTGTAGAGATGAGGGGGGCAGCAGAGTCCGGTGAGGATTCACCATTAGGAGCGACCGCTTTAACATTACATAGTCATTTAACATATTGTTAATACAAAAAAATGGATTAGTACAGCTTTATAAAATACTGTCCATTCTGATGTTTTTCTGCAGAATTTAGTGCATTTAGTGCCATTAAAAAAAGCAGTGAAACATTAAAACCTGACAGATTTCTGATTTCTTTTTGGTACTGACATTTATCATCACTGCATCCATGCCTCTCATTTAGAGTCTGTTTACCAGAAAAAGAGAAGTTTATTACTCAGGCCAATTAAACAGCTCTTACTGTATGTGAACTGGATAAGACATGTTCATGGGTTACGTTCCATTTGTTATTCAGTTAATCACCCAGACCATTAGAGCCAGACAAACTGCCTCTGCCAGGCCAATTGCAGTCACCGAGCCGACTGCCAGACTTACACTGAGCCCCATACAGTAAAACAACAGGGGGATGCTTCCATTTTCAGTCCTGAATACGTGGCTGCCAGTATTTGACACAATTTACTGTGGGCCTAAGCCCTAACAAATTCTCTAAAGACAAACAAACAAACCTAATGGAACAATGGCATGAAATAAGGCAGGGGAGCCTCTCCAGTATTTGGCTGAGCAAGCTCTACAGGCACTGCAGACCTGATGAGCAGGGCACTGCACCATTTTCCATACTTCTCTATTTCCTCTGTATTTAAAACAGTATAATGCTGATGGATAAAAGGCTCTACTGTACAGATTTTTTAGAAAATCATTTTAGGACAATGAACAACTGGGGAAAGCCCAACAGATGAGCTTTTCCCATCCCATCCAGGCGGGGAAGACTTTGGAGAAAAGCTACTGCATGACATCCACCCACTTGTAAAGTGAACTGAAAGATGAGCTGCGGTAAATTCTTACTGCTCTTGAGAGAGTAGTGGTGTGATTCGCTCTGGTTCTGGCCCGCCATATGCTGAATTCAGTCCCGAAAAACAGTCAGCTCACAGGAATCAGCCGTAAAAACCCACTCGAATGCTGAGGATTTCAGTCTATCCGCCTGCGAGCTACATTACTGCAAAAGATTTTTTTTTTTTCCAAATTATAGTTTATGTATCTTACACAGCGAGGTCAGAGATGATAAAATAAGAGCTAGAGAAATGAACCAAATCAAACATTCTTATAATATAAGTGGCTTGTATTCTGAATTCTGTTACAGTAAAACAGGCTGCAGTGCGGGGTTGTAATTCCACTGCCAGTGGGTTTGCTAAGGCTGAAAACTTCTACAGATGAAGGGAGAAGAAAAAAAAAAAGGGGGGGGGGGCAGAATATAGGTCAGGCAGGTGGGGTTGAATTGGGTTCAGATACAAGCGGTGTGCTCATGTGAGGGGGATCTGAAGGGGTCTGTGGGGGTCTGTGGGGGTCTGTGGGGGTCTGTGGGGGTCTGCAGGGTCTGACACAGGGGGAGGACAGGGTGGGGCGTATCCGGTTTGAACAAGGCTCTAAGCTTAACCAAAAACATGACAACGGGTCATGTTTTTCTATTCAGTTAAAGGTCGTCTGGTCACATTTTTTATTTGTACTTTAAACTTTTAATTGTTAACCTGTACGTAAAGGGTGTTAAAATGACAGGTGGTGTTATTTTCTTCCAAGACAGTATAACAGTCCACTGAGCATATACAGTAGTGTATGTTTTAGTGCAGCACTGAGTATGTCAGTCAGTTTCAAAGTTGGTGATTTAATTTAATAGAGAGAGGACATGCTGGAGGCAAAGACAAAATGTTGCCAGTGGAGCAAAGACAAGTTGAAAGGTTGTAGACTGAAACCATGTGCAGCGCTCATTTCCTAAATTTCCTCCGACCAAATCAGGTAATTTCTGTCATCCCAAAAGACAGACGTCTCAGACAGGTAAAGACGCTAAATTATGCATGAAAATATTATTGGCTTTCTCAAGAGGACCTGACCTTGTAAGCAATGAAAATTATTTTTTGGACTTTTTTGGTGGGATGTTGGTGTTTGGTTTAGGGGTTAACTATTACTTATAATGAAGTAAACCAAACAAAAAACGTCACCCTGTTGAGTGACCTTTAGATCATATCCTGCACATCAAAACGGAAGTATGAATGAACAGACCTTTAAAAGCACAAGAGTGGTATCATGGATGTATGAGAGTGACTGAAAGGGGCACAAAGATCGGGTGGAAAACATGAACGTGTTCCCATGGGATCTCATTACAAAGCTGGAGTTCAAGTTTCTACTGGTACGACAAGGGCATTCCTGGAGATATCCTTCTCACTTCCAAACACAGCGCTCGTCCACATGTGTGTGTCAGCAGTTCCTGTGTTTTCCCTCTCAAATTACCTTCATCCTAGAAGATTAAACAGGGCCTTTGCTCAACTTCTCCTACGCATCATTCCTGCATGATCACACAAACAAGGGAATGATCACACCTATAATAACCAGCATATACATTTGCACAAAGTCTCTCAAGCCAGCCCAGACAGAATGGAAATGTTTATCCAGACGATGGGCCATATTAAAAGGTCTCCCCCCTACAAACGACCTATAACACAGCCAGACAACACAATACACACTGTTTCCAACAAGAGCTTCCAACAACGCTGTTTCACTTAATGCTCAGCAAGATGGTCAAACCAGCAAGGGGAGAATTCAGTTACGCTCTGTTAAATATTTTAAGAACACAGTTTTACTCCAAAACAATGATCCTGATTCTAAATTGAGAGAAATAAAATGTCACTCTGGTATGTAATGGTTCATTGGAAAAACATAAAAAAAAAAAAAAAGAAAAGTGGAGTAGTAGTGACATTAGTTGTCTTAAGGTTTGCAGGTTTTCCATCCAACCTAACCTCAGAGCATCTGGTTTCACTGATTAAACTGCTTATACTACAAAGGAAGAGTGAGTATGTGAAATCAGCAGCAATTGTGTTTGTTTACAGTGAAAAGACACAGATGTAATGCCACTACACTGAGAAACACTATAGAGACCGACAACAATCGCAACAAAAGGGTGTTGTGTTTCAGGTGCACTTGTAGCCTCGTGAAAAAGACTGCTGCCCACTAAAGTTACTGCTGTGTGTGACACTAAAAGCTGGACTGAGCGCTATATTGGAAGCAGTGTTCCAGGTCCCAGACAGTTTAAGAGGCAATGAAACACTTGACTAGAGCACATCTCCCTTTCCCACCGAGCTCCCTCTGGAAACCAGGAAGTCAAGGCGCTTTAGGTTATGGCGTTATAACTGGCGTGTCATTAAAAACAGAAGACCTCAAAATGGTAGCAGGAGAGAGAAAGATAGAGGAAGAAAGGGTGAGATAAAAAGAACAAAATGAAATATGGGCATGACTTATTTGATACAGTAATACTTTTGGACCGTTCACAGCACAACTCCCATTTCTGTTGAAGTTATAAATTCACAAATATAAGTTATAGCATGTAATCCTATGTATATACAATATAATACAGCATGTGATGAGATATGGCCATCTGGGTATGAAAGTAATTTATATAATGTTTAAGAATGTGATTTCCAAAAATGCAGCCAAGACTGCTTTGAAAGGTGTAAAAAAGAAAAAAGACCGTTTGTCTAAATTCCTATAGATCAAAAACTAAAGCATTACTTCCAATTTAATTCCAGCGAGACTTAAGAGATGGCAAGTGTTTTGTAAACAGCCGTGTGCAGACAGAAACGGCACGGCCTTTAAGAAGTGCAAACAGAGAAAGTGTTGCTAAAAACATAGCATGGAGAGGAATGTCAACAGCGAACATTTCAAAGCAGGGAATAATTGCTTCAAGTTGACTGTAATTGGTTTGTCTTTAATCTGCCCTCTCTCTGCCGCTCCCATTTTACAGTTAGCAATTAAACACAGTTGTTACTTTTCTTAGTGCTCTTTCTGTAAATACTACAAGAGGAACGATGATCCAGGAAAAACCTTGTTATTTGTTCTTCCACCTCGTATCCCAGTTTTGCTCATGATAATAAGTACCGTAGGGATCTTTTCTTTACCACAGTGAAAAAGTTTGAGCTTAGTGCAGAAACGTCTTTGACCTTTTGCACAAGCTGCTTTCATTTTAGGGCTCTTGAAACACTTACTGTGCTGTCAACAGTGAAGTGTTACCGTGACAACCTATGTATTCATTTATATAAAAAATTGTTTTTTTACATTTGTCAACCTTCTGGAGGAGCTGGAGGAAAAGTCAGGGGACCACAAATGTCTATGCAAAAGTTCATGGTAATTCATGCAATAGTTGTAGAGATATTTCAGTCTGGACCAAAGCCAACACGGACATTGCCGTCTCTAGAGCCGTGTTGCTAGCATGGCAAAAAGTCTATTTTCTTTATTTGTGATTAAATATTCTGATTCAAACAAAAGGTTGCATCCGTTTTCCACACTTGAGTTGTAGATTGAGGGCCAAAGACTTTGAGAGTAGCTTAAAATGTATAAATAAATGGAAATAAATACATTTTGAAGGAGAAATAACATTTTACAACCCCCTAAGACCTCTGCAGTCTGACAAACAACTTTCTTAACTACAAAAACATACAGTATGCCATCTGGTACTCCTGTCATACAGTATGAAACCTTCGCTCAGCTTTTCACTTCATGAGCCAAAGATTTATAATGTCAAGAGCTCTTTTAGAAAGATTATAAATGAACATAGACATTCTGGGTTGAATGAAACACAAACTCTGTGTTAATTTAATTTTTGAAACGAACAACAAGGAAATGCTCATTTTCAAAATGAAGAATGAATATGCCTAATGAGCCCTTCATTACCTTTTTGGCTCCTGTGTGTTTGCAGCACTTCACCAGGGCTGAGTGGAAGGCTTACAGGAGTACCAGATGGTATAGGCACCTCTGAAAAAGTGACCGCACACCCTTTCCCACTGATGGAGTGATAAAGGCACACAAGCTTTCCCCTGGGGCCAAAAAAACGCATGTCTCGAAGGAGCTAAGTCCAGGTCTGGAAGCCCTCCGAGCCAGGTGTGAGGGGCCCAGAGAGGGTCCCTGACCCCAGCCAGGCAGACCCAGAAAATCCCCACTTCACTGAGGGAGCACTAACTGGCCACAGACACCTCCAGGGCTTTGAGAAGACGGGATGAAAAAGTGAGGAAAAAGAAAAAAAGTGAGATGGTGTAGATTGCTGAGAGAGCTGCAGGAACAACCATTTACAATGACGGCAATGTTCCAGAGAGCTAAGGCTGGGAACCTGTTCTTGTAAAATGCATGCAGACTGGTGTGCACGTGTGCCTTTTTCATCTCCAAAAGACCCATAAGATTGATTCTTATTCATGAAAGAGAGCAAGATTGTTTTGTCGGGAGGTTTTTAATGCACACCAGACAGATGGGTTCAAGGCTGCATTCCTACATCTTTTTCTTTTTTCTTTTACTGGCCTCAACTTGAAAGACATTACAGCAAAAAAAAAAAAAAAACCCACATTAGATGTGATCAATGTTTGATACCAAAGCAATTGCTGTTGTTGGTTCTCTCTCCCTCCCTCTCTCTCTCTCTGCATGTGTGGAAATTTCAGGCATCTAATTTATTCCCCTCCTGGGAATCCTTATGAAATAGCTCCTCTTGGAAGTCATCAACAGTAAAGCAGACAGATCTGTATACATTTCTGACCTGTGCATCTGCGTTCCAGCACATGCACGACTTGTGTTGTCCAACACATGGCTCACGAGGGAGGGTGATCTGCTACACTCCACATTTCCTCAGCTGGTCAGGAGAATTTAGGTCAGGAGTTGAAACAGGTTAAAAGGGCTTTTGGGAGAGTGGTAGTTTGGTTTAGTTTCTCATGGTGATGCAGAGATACATGAGGGGAAACTGTAGGAGTCTGTAGAGATGAAGCGATAAATTAGCACATGAAAGAATAAAGAGAGTCCCACAGAAACGCACTGACACAGATGTTTTATCCGAATTCTCTGGGAGGTAAAGGGGGAAAAAAAGGACAGCACAATAAGGAGGAGTGAAAAGATATGAGAAGCGGTCTCATCATTCACAGCACAATGACACTAACAACTCTTACATGTGGTCAACTCTGTGGTTTCCAAAAGCCTGTCGTTCTCATCCTCTGCCTTGTTTTAGCCATTTACCCCGCGTGATTTATCTGTCTGAGTCAGAGATCAGGCCAAGTTCAGATGAAGCATCAAACATTAAAGATCAGAGCCTACAGAGGTAGTCCTGGCAAGGGGTCACGTTTATGTTTATAACTTGCCCAGGAGAGGGGCAACATCAGTACTTTGTCACAGACATCCGCCCTTTGCTCTTTAGTGCGGTCAACAATGAGTAGGCTGGACAATTAGAGCAGCATCTAACTGAATAAACATGAGAGGGGTAACATCTGATTGAAATGTGCACCCAAATTATGAGGGTCAAGTACACTGTGACTCCTTTTAGCGAAGCTTAATGAAGAAATAACAAAAGGGTGTCTGGACTATGCAGCTGCAGACTTAAATGAAACGTTTTACCCCAAAATTGGATCCAAGCTTGTGCGTTTGTGTCTACATTTATATCATGAAAAAAACAACAACAATTAACTAATAAAGCCCTGATGTACTGGTTCAGGTTAATTTACAGAAGTGCAACAAATTGTCATGAAAAGAACACGAGGAAAAATAAAAACGAGAGAGGAGGGGAAATTAGTTTTATGATCTGCAATATCCTGCCAGAACTTTTATTGGCCACTTAAGCATGTGTGACCTGCCCCCTCACAGCAGGCTGTTAAATGGTAGTGACCTTGCAGCGAGTGCTATGAATCTCTTGGTCCTCTAGTATCCCCAAACATGCTGCCCCTGCCCCTCCCCGACCTGAACACATATGATCTTTCACCTTACCGACATGGGACGAATAAATTAACCAGCTGCTAAACTTGGCCTAACTTCCACATTATCTGTGGCACACATTTCAGTTTGTTTATATGCCTTAAGTGTGCGAGTGTGAGAAGGTCATCGAGCAGAATCATCAATTTACATGGTGTATGTAAACGCATGTGGTTCTGGATAGGTTTATGGAAAGAAAAGTGTTGATTAATAACATCCTCGATTAGCCTGTGTTGTAAATTGCGCTGTGAGAAAGTATAGAAGTGGAAAAGAATGCTGTGAGTTTAGTGGTGAAAAGTCGTGCTGTTGTAAACTTCAGTGGACGTACCCCTGAGGATGTAATTCTGGTAGTTCTGGTCGGCTTCAGCTCCCACTTTTATCAAACACGTGAGTCCTTCTGCCACCACAAACTCGTGCACCAGGTCCTTGTCATCCTGGAAAGAGGTCAAGGAGAAAGAGGAAAATATTCAAGAGCCATCATACATCATAGACACAGCCAGAGACTAGATTGTTTTAATAGTTTTTTTATTTTATCTTTATAATTAATATTAATTTGATGGATGTAGATCGGCCTTCCACTACATGACTGTCCTCAGAGTTACATAAACCTTTGAGCGCATGAACGTTGGTTGCAAATCACAGACTAAGAAAGAAAGAGCATGCAGAGAAATAATGATCTGGAACCTGTTTCATAGCTCACACAACCCCCCAAAAATTTGCTGGAACTGATGATGATTTATGCTGACCTACAACAAATTATAGGTATGTCTTATGCACACAGTGGACAAATTACTAGTCATGCTTAAAGCAGCAAATTTGATGCAACAAGAGAAACCTGTATTTGCATTACCAACACATTTTACTGTATTATTAAGGAGAATATTTGTGGAGAGAACAGGTATTGAGACTTCTTTATGTGATGTACCATTTGCCAGAGAGCATGAACACATTTCTTAATAATACAGCCTCTACAAAATCCTCAGCTGAATAAATATCATCTATTTTGTTCACATTCAGTTATAGCTACTGCAAGTGCAATGAGCAATGCAGTCTGCTCAAATGGGTTCCTGTTTCTTTGGCCTGCCCACTTCATCCCACGTTTTGTCCTCGATGACAAAACCACCTGCATCTCTCACACCTCTCACACCTGTCGATGACTCTGTAATTTAAGACTCACACATGCACACTACACTACTGCAGTGTAGAGAAATAACACTGATATCAGGTCAAGTAGACATTTTATTACACAACAAGATTTATAAATATTCTCTACAACTGAAACCCCACAAAGCCACTCATAGTGTAAAAAGGGAGGTGTTCTAATCTATTCCGGGCCTGCATCAACGTCTGTTGCTCTCTTTTCCATCTAACTGTCGGTTAACCCTCCCCCTATATGGCCGAGTGCCCGCCAGGCCAGCCCAGCCCAGTCCCAGTGTGTGAAGTATGACCAGACCTGAACACTCCACAGCTGCCACGAAGGCAGACTCTCAGCAGCACAACTCTGCCTCAAGAAAACAATGCTGTGTCCAAGTGTGAGAGTGTGCACGTGGGCACTGATGCATGTGTGCACACTACATGTAGTTCTTGCATGTTAATGTGTGTACATGCACAGGAAGATTCAAAGCCCCGGAGCATGGCAGAAGATACTTTACATGCTGACAAATGCTGCATTTTTGGAAAATGCTTATGAGATCACGAAAAACACGAAATGCAGGGGAATTCACTGGATTTTGTGAGCTAGAGTTTTAAAAAAAGATATATTCTTAAGGGTGCAGCAAAAGCTAAACGAGAGAGATAATTACCTGAAAAATCTGCTTGAGGGAAAAGAGGGCTCTCCGTAGCTCCCGTCCAGTTGAGTTGTAGAGTTTTTCTGTGGGGAGAGAGAAAAGGAGAGAGTGGAAAAATCAGCTGACAGTCTCACATGTGGTATCTTTCTATGCTGTTGTCATATAAAAAGTGAATAAAGCAAATGGACAAGAGATTCAGAATCACTATGACTTCTCTTGAAAAATAAAGTGCCTATCTACTTGTGTTTGCATCACACACGACGTTTCAATGATGAACTACAAATGTCTCCTTCAAAATCACTTCCTCGTGTCTACGTCATGCATATATCATTGCCAGCAATTATCCCAAGTGGCTGTATGTGAAAAATATCCTGCAAGAGGAATAGTGAGAGCAAAGGAACAGTAGGAGCAACTCAGAGCCCATCTGTGGAGAGTTAGTGAACAGTGGATGTTTCCTGCTGACAAAGCCATATCTGTAGCTTACCATAATACAAAGTCAAGGCAGAAACTCAAGCCAATCACCACCACAATGGCTAAGAAACAATACACCCGTTAATCAGTTATGGAAACACCACAGAGTACTAAAGGAGACGTGACGGATGACAGATGCTTGTGATGGAGGCAAACATTCCCTGCAACTACTTTGATAATCCTTCACCAGGGAGTGGCAGCATTGAGCACAATCCTTGCAGCTCACTCATCACTGCTGAGTGAACTCTCTCTGACTCAGCAGAACCTGACTGTTACTGCTGCAGATACAGCACCATACAGTACAGTGCAGTGCAGTGCAGTTTCGTACTCTCACTTTCCGCCTCTCTCTCTGCGTTTTCTTTTTATTCACCTTTTGCTTTTTATTGTGATGCCAAATGGCTCTTTTGTCTGTCTTTGAAAGATCATTTCTTGCTTGAAGGCATGATGATATGTCTTAGTCAGCAAAGATCCGACAGGAGACTGGCATGTACACAAACAGGCACGAACACAGTGAGGCAGTATGTTTCTCTCTCGCTCTCTCTGTCTCTCTCTCTAACACACACACACCTTACATAAAGCACTTTGCAATGTGTCTCTAGTCTGTTTGTTGCAGCTGTTGCAGTTGCAGGAGGATGATTTAGCACCGTTGGTGCGTGCGTGTGTGTTTTAGTTAGAACTTGAATACCCAAACATGGAATTGAGAGAACCAAATAATCAGACACAACATATGTAGATGTTTCCTTCTTACACCCCTCATACACACATGCACACACACAAATTAGTTCTGCCTCCCCTGAGCTCCCCATTTTTACAAACAGCTGCCACTAATTCTATTCAAAAGTGTGAGAAACACACACCGATGAGTGCATACGCTAGGCATCTTGAGCAACAGGCCTCTATTCATCATTGTCCCTTCAGCTGATGAACTGAGAGACAGAAACTGGGTGTGTGTACAGGCTGCTTGTAGACACTGGACCAGACAGAGTGAGTACTCGTGGTCCGATGTCTTTGGGTGCACACAACATTTTCACAACACACATAAAACTTCACACGCAGTGACAGCTAGTATATGGAGAGACTAACTATCATGCAACATCATAAAATCCAACCCCTCTGTGAAAACAACAAAACACTTTCGGAGAGAGTATGTCAACATGCTAGCTATTAAAAAAGAAAGTAACAATTAAATATCTCTCAATGGCCCTTCAATATATCTTAATAATGGTAAATATGAGTCAGACTTTGGTTTAAATTTCTGTTTTACATTCCTGGGTTAAAACTTGCTGCCATGTTCCAGGACATGTCATCGCAGGGTAAGTTTGTCTCACACTTCATATTATTGGTGTAATCCACTCTACTTCATACAGAGAAGACATTGGCGACAGCCTGGGGCTGGGCCATATGTGGTCAAAAGGCTCCCATTTGATGAGGTTGCACACTGCAATCACACACCTCACAATCCAGTTCCAGCAGAGTTCCTTATCTTTAGAAGATGCCTTGTTTCTAATTTATGACTTGAATGGTATTTGGTATGAGTGGAGCGGAGCTTTAAATGTTTTGTGCATTCAGTGCCGTACATGGCTCAGATGCATGATGAGTAGCTGAGTGTTGGTCTTTTACGGCCAGTCACTGGCAACAACATCCACAAGGAATAAATCTCTACAAGTCCAGAGGTATTAAGAGGGGAAGCTGTGCGATGTTGGTGATTTGTGTCTTTATAAATAACAGGAAGGAACTATGACTTTTTCGGGTCGGGCCCCCCCAGCTGTGGAACTCCCAGCCTGAGCATCTCAGGGTTGCCAAGTCGGCATGATCTTCTAAATCTCTTCTCAAAACTGACACATTTTTGTAGTTGTATCTTTCTTTTCCTTTATTTACTCCTTTTTTAAACATCTGACTCAATTTTTTTATCACTGTCATCATTGTGGTAAAGCACTTTGTAACTCTATTGCTAAAAGTGATATACAAATGAATAATAATTATAATTACTGAATTAATATTATTCCATTCAGTTGTATGGATATTATAAAACATTAAACAGAAAACACTATATACTTCAATGCTTCCAGTGCTTTTATGCAGAAGTGTGACTGCATTTTCAATGTATCTAAAATAAATCACTGACATTTTTATATATTTGATACATATTTATATATTTAGTCTGAGCTTCATGCAGCTGGCATGAACTGAAGCCCATTACCATGATTCTGCCACGGACAAAGTAAGGGCTCAGGTCTGTGGTTGATTCTTGCATCATGTAAAAAGGAGCCAAAGCTTTTTAACTGCTTCACCCTCCCCTGCGAGTCAAGGTAGGGCCACATCCATTGCCCTGCAGCTCAGGAAGATGACTCAGAGTTTAGATTAGGGATCTCTAAACAGACAAGCTCTCTGATCACTGGAGCGGAAGACAGAGAGAGATACTCTGGGTAACTCATCACACCTTCACCGTAAAAAACTTGACTTATGGTCCTACTTCAACCCAAGACTTGAATCAGTATGCTCTTTTTCTTCTCAAAGTCTGAACTGCACTTCCTCACTGACACTGAGTGTTAATCAGTCAACAGATAAATTACACCAAGCACTGCTGAGCAACCAGTGATGATTCTGCCCAGATCACAGCACAGCACTATGGCAGTGATGCATCAGCACCTGGGCTGCCACTGGGTTTGGATAAATCCCAGGAGCATGTTCCACTGCCATTCGCACAAAGGCTTGTGCTCCTCTACTCAGCCCTGTAGTTTGGACTGCAATAAAACTGTCAGAAAGTTATTCCTGCCCAACATGAAATGAAGCGCATCTGCAGGAACAGACAGTTCCTCCCCTGTCCCTGTCCGCAGTCTACACACCGGTGTACCTCCCAGAGGCCCATCTCTAATGAGAAATAGCTCAGTGGAGATTAGTTCCATACCATTTGGCACAGATATGCACCCAAAAGTATGGGCCTTCTGCATATCCCTATTTAGGAAAAGAACCTAGGCACTCATTTCTTCAGAGGAAATGTTTGTGAACCCCTACTCTCATAGTCACATTCACCTGAAACTTCAAACTCAATAGCTCACTACATTTGTCATGGATTTGTTATTGGGCCAAGGCAAACCTAGGGCTAGAGGAACAAAGGAGGATATGATGGATAACACATAGTTTGGGCACTGCAAAACATTCTGGGCACTTGAGATGCATCTTTCAATTCTGACAGGAGTTGAGACATAATGCAGCTACAATAAGAACACAAACAAGTTGCAGTAGCCAAGTAACTCTCAACAGCCTGACCTTAAGATTAATCTAATATACCTTTTTAATGTCAATAGGAGTTTGAGCTAAAGAGCCATCTAACCATGTTTAAATTACCCTTCATACCACAAAACAAGACACCCCTCAAATTAAAACAATAAGTGAGTGCAGCTGAGGACAAGCAGCCCATTTTTTCCTCTCATCTTTACTTTCGCCTTAGGCTTTTACTGACAAGAACCTGACAGTGGAATGACTCAACAGAGTGAAAGTAGTTTTTTGTTTTTTTTGATGCCTCACATAGGCAGCAGCTGTTTTCTCCTCTTAAATTGCAATACACAGTCACGTTTTCTCAGCTGGAATAGCTACAGGGATGTAATGGTCTCGTAATTATAACAATCATAAAAGTAGTATCGGAATTTCTATAATCATCAGGAATGTGCTCAACTATCTGGAGTAGAGTGGGGGGAAAAAACCTGCTGTGGGGCCTGATGCATTCAGACAGGCCAGGACTTCATGGATGGTTACTGCTACTGCTGAGAAGACAACTTTTAGAAACAATCTTGTGCTGCTTCAAACACCTTCTGATTCTCTGTGTCAGTGCCAGCACATTCCAGTATGGATGTTTCGTGTGAGTAATGGGTCACTTTTTATTTATCTCCGTGTGCCAATCTCAACCCAGGACCGGTCCCCACCACTCAATGCCAGACAGCTGACAAATGATCAAAATTTGTTTGCCAATAAAGCCATTAACCTTGCTCATTTTCCATAAGCAGATCTAACATGCTCAGTTGCTCATCTGTTTGCATGCTTTTGTTTCCAGAAAGTGCCATAAAATGAAAAGGATGACTACTGCTGCTCATGCTTCACGCAGCAGGCGGAACACATAAACCACATCCAAAGCACAGCCAGGAAACCCACAAAGACCCCACTGGGCAGGACAACCCTATACACAATGCTGTAAATTAAACAGCGTTTGCTTTCAGGAGCCGAGCTGTCAGGCAAGGAGCTGAGGAGGAGGATCCCCTAGCATCGTACTGGTGATTGTATAAAAAAACTCTTACTCTTACAATGCACAATCAAATCAACAGCTTTCATGTGGGATGTGGAGATGCTAAGGTTGAGAAGAACACAGTACGGTATGAAACCACGGAACATTTGCAACCAGGCCGGGAGGAAACAGCTAAAAATGTTGACAACAAAAAATTCAACAAAAAAAGTTGAATAATAATTACGTGCAGAGCTTAAGAGGCTATTCACCTTACATTTGACTCTGGTCTGTCTATTACTGCATCTTTCTTCATCAGTATCTGTCACCCCCAAAACACGATACTGATTTTGAACTAAAGAAGGTCATCATTCTGTCAGCACCCACTTGTGTGCACCATGTTGCTATTACTGTTGCCACTAGCGAGCTAACATAGGTAAAAAACAAAAATATTGAGAGTTTCTTTGGAGCATGTAGGGGTAAGTTGCTGGGAAGTTTTATTTCGGTGATGATACCACCGATAAGCCCCTTTTCTCTCACCCTGTCACTCCCGCAAACATGGTCGAAGCTCATCTCAGGGTAGAATGGGGAGTGATGATAATTAACTTTCCTCCCTGGAGAAAACTTTAGAGCCTACATGTGGATTCTGGGTTGGATGTGGGGCTTATAAAACCTGAATGACCAGCAGCAGTGTTGTAAGCAGCAGAAGTATTGGCAGAGGACAAGAGTGGGGAAAGCATTGTCAGCTTAAATAGATTGGCCTTACAGCCAAGGGGTACACTGCACGCCTGTGGCAGTAAGCAGAATTTGTCATGTGCCAGTGTAGCAGTGCAACTGAACTGCCTCGCAGCCATCGCTCCATGTATTGCATGGAGCTGCTTTGATCAGTGATTGCCCTTCTGGCAGATCAAAAAGATTGAAAAGCATCAGTTCACACAGGTGAATCCTGGTAAAGGCAACCAACTAATAAGCTACAATCTACATTAATCAAATGGCAGGAAATGTACTGTGTTTTTTGTCAGCCTTGCAGGAATAAAGGTCAGTTTTTGCTGCAAAGTTCTGGTCTGGTCGAAGCTGGACCTTAAGAGTGGACTTCAGTCCCAAGCCAGTGCCCTGCCCATGTCTGCATTTAGCCCTGTCTCAGAGAGCTCAGAGTCCGTTCCACTGGTCAGTAAAGGCCACAGACTCTGTGAGAGGTGACGGCGGTCAGACTGAGCTCAGACAAACTGTAGCCATCTGGGAGACCACAGTCTTGTGTGAGCCAGCATCGCCACATCACTGCCTGCCATGTGTAAGGATAAAGGGACCCATCTTTCATTTTTGTCCCCTGGTATTTTCATGAGAAACCCTTGAGTTTACAGTACGCGTAATGGTCCTCTGCAGTCACGAAACACAACAACATCAGCAGTGCTTCTTTCTCATTTTTTCCTTTTCTCCTTTCTCACTCTGTAAGGGAAACCTCCTGTTCCAAAATTTATGAAGAGAAAACACAAGTAGTTAAGGTGGAAGACCTCCCAACATGTGCATCGGCTTGTAACATGCTACTTTGTGAACTGGGGTTTCTTCTGCTTTTTTTTTATCCCTTTCTCCGTGAACGAAAACACAAGGTGAATGATGGGTCAATAAAAGCAGATTATAGCACTCAGGTGGAAATCATTAAGCCGGAATGCAGGTAAGAATCAGATCACTTTCAATGTGTTTGGGTTTTGAGTGTAACTGAAAAGTGGATCAAGACAATTATATGGACAATGTGTGTGTGTACACTGCACACATGCCAGAATATGCACACACTCACACAGGCAGTTTACAAAGTGCACAGAGGAATAGACATTAATTAATTTGTTCCTGTTGCCTGGGGTTTTTTCAAATGCTTTGGAAGCTGTGATGGAAGACATATGGAGATGATGGTTTAGATTAGAGAAAACCGAGCCGGGCCACACAGACTAAAGAAGCCTCTGTCATTGGGAGCAGGCCTCACAGGGAGGCCTGGACGGACCCACAGGGCGTGAAAGTCTCTTAGCAGACACACAGCTAAGGCTGATCAAAATCATCAAAATAACTAATAAACCTGGGCTTAATCTAGTGATGAGAAAAGAGTTAACATACAGTGCAGGACTCTAAAAACTTTAAGTCAAATGTGTGCTGCCTTTGTGGGTGTTTTGCTATCATTAATATAGGTAATTGCTATATGAGCTTTCATATAAGATCTTGCAAGTTTCACAACAAAATACGCCTGGACACGTGTTAATAACGGTGTTAGGATCGTGCAAGTTAACCACGCCAATTCATTTTGATTTGATTTCCTTCACGGATGTTGTACGGTGTCTAAAATCTCACAGGAAGCAGTGAGGAGATCAGGTGTCTGGGCTGCGATACTCTATCCTGGCAGAGACATTTGATACCAAGGCATACCAAGGCATACCACAGCTTAGTCCCAATAAACACAAAACCTGGCCCACAGAGCTCAACGGCACTCATTGTCCCTCGATGGAAATGGGGAAATTGGATTGTTGTGTTTATTGATGTGTTTACATAAGACTTCCATTGAAAGTTTACCTTTTTGTCAGTCACAATAATTCTTCTGTAAGGCTTCTGGTGGCATTTGTCTTTTAGCTTGGAGTAGTTTGCTGTACAGTTTCCAACTGTATAGCCTCACACACCGTTTCACTATTCTTGAGAGGTTCTGCAGAGCACTTAAAGGGCATCACAGGATAATTATCTCCTGGTAAGTCTCTTCAATAAACTGTACGCTAACTAGCCGTCAAGATACTATCTGACGCTGTCAAAGAGAAACAGTAGAGGAAAGCGAGGGTGGAATCTGCAGAATTCCAGATGAGGAGAGAGACATGACAGCAAGGCCAATGTGAGGACAGACAAATCTTTCATTAGTGCCTGCCTGTCTAATGAGTCATTCCTTAGCTACCAGGTGGGGTGACCCTCACTGCCCCCCCCCGGTAAATACCCCCCTTTTCTTCCCTCTGCTTTTTTGTAGCCCACTGCCCCCCTTTCACCTCCTCAGCAGGGTTTCCCCACACTCGCCACCACTGACACAAATAGGTAGTGGAGCGGAGAGCCGAGTAAAGGCATGTACTCATTCAGCAGACCAGACAAAAGCTTGACACAGATATAAACTAAAGGATTAACAACTGCAGAGGGTCTGGTTGGGGGTGGTGACAAGGATGGCTGTAACATAGTTAGAGCAAGTCACCGTAAACTTATAGTAACTGCCACGGTCATTAGTATTATTTCTGTGACTATGGAGGTGAATGCTCCTCTAATATTCTGTATATAAAGTTGGAAGGAGGCTGGGTGGAGGCCGTTCCCCATGTGTTGCTTGGCAGCTGCTTCAGCCAAGCAGCTTTTCTTACTGCATTAAAAACCAGCCATGTGCATATAGATGCAGGACCAGATGCTTAAAGAGTAAGATTTTAAATCTCAGTCAATATATTTCCCTACTATCACATGTGTGCACATATGCTGTAGTCCTTTTTTTTTGTATTTTGGGATTTTTATCTTTTTATCTATAAAAGACAGGTCCACAAAGCCAAGTGCTTTTCTCAATTTAGACTTTATGATCCTTAAAATCAAAAAACGTTTCATTTCATGTACTGCAATTAAATGAGAATTTTAAAAGTGTTTTATTTTTCTTCCTAAAGCAGGGTTGGAAAATATTCTCAACAATGACCTCAGTGACTCTCCCCTAACCTGCCTCATTCCCCTCTCCCTCTCTCACTCCTCTTGGCTGTCTCTCTGCCCCTGACTTACTCCGCTCCCTCCTATTCTTAACAACCTGACACGTGGGGAAATGCACCAGTGCAAACTCTGTCCAATAAACACAGTTGTGCTGAGACCACATCTATTTCAGACTCTGCTCTAGGAATAGGAAGCTGACCGATGTGGAAGCCCACACATCTGTGACAGTACACCATCTCATTTCCATACTGGCCACACTGGGACTGTACTTAATGGAAAAGAGATGGAAAAAAGCTCTCGCATCTCACACAGTAATTCTGTCAAAACACCTGGTTTGTGCATAAGTAGGACCCATTGCGGTCTCCCTCCAATTCCTTTTTTTTTTCTGCCAGAGCAAAATGTGTTTCCTCCCGTCTTCCCAGCGAGGAAGAGGAGGACCTTTGGCGCCTGTCTGTCAGTGGCTTAGGTAAGGACACAATCTAGTTAACCTGACATCCAGTCTAATAAGAGCAGCCCCCTGTCATCAGTGTTGCTCCCAGCCCATAATGACCCAAGGTAATTACTTCCACCAGTCAGAGACAGATGGACACTTAAAAACACATTTGACAGGGAAGAAAAAATAATCTGATCTTTAGAATTTACAAAGTGTCACTGTCCAGTGAAAACCACGGCTGTTTTTCTTAGCCTATGAAAAATGTACATTTTGGAGATACATGGTTTTAACAGAACAGCGACAAAAATCAATGTATAAATGACTGACGGGAGATAAAATGTGTTGCACTAGGCATATCTTACAAAGGGAACATGCAGTATTTGCTGCATTTGAAAGCAGGAGCTTACTTAACTGGCTACTGAACAAAATGCAGCCTGGCCTGAAAACCAGGTTTTCCAGAATTAAACATGGTTCGTACAGCATTTTAAAAGAGTAAAATTCAAGCACTTTTAAAGCACTTTTAAGGTACCTGAATGAAAAATGACTCTCGAAGCCTTTATCATCACATACTAACTAAATTGTGACTAAATCGTTACTATAAATGCCAGGAGACAACAAACAAATATGACGACATGATCGTTTCATTTCAAATATTTAAAGACTTTTGGTTTACATGAGTGATTGTGTACATGATGAAACACCAGATTAG